>JAJQOW010002543.1:0-16048 GCA_037975125.1 Latrodectus hesperus
CACCACTGCTGCTGCTGCTGCTGTTGAAGACACTTTTGCCTCGTGCTATAGCGGATGTATTTATAAATATTAAGGTAAGTTAAAATTCTTTTCAATATATAAATATTGTATAAATCATAAGTAATTAAAGATGCGTGTTTACAGAAGGAAGAATTTCCTTCTGAAATTTTACTTTTCCGTTAGTTTAAACGGAGCAATGTTGATTATTAGGCGAAATCATAACAATGATTTGTCAAATCTTAATTCCTATATAAATAATTATGAAATATTTTTTTAATGTGAAAATTCGATGAATTTTTACTGATCATTGATTAGATTCACCACTTAATGAAAGGGAAATCAATGTTTTTAAAGTTAGTTTACTCATGAATGTAATAATTTAAGTCCACATGTTAATTCTTTGTGTGTTTGATTGAAATTTACTATAATATGAGTCAAAACTCTGTTCTTTTATACTTGTTGTAAGAATTTATGTATGAAATAAATAGAAATTAAAACTTAGTGAATGTGTAGAAGTTGGTATAGTGTGTCTTTGAAATTATTACCCATAATTATTACTGAATAATTTGTTTAAAAATTATCAGAAATTAAATTCTGATATTTTTTAAACAAATTATTATTAGTATTATGTTTATTTGGAACAAGGGCTCAGTTTTACTGTACGGTCACCCTTGGCGCGTTTTTTTTGAAGCCAAATTTGGCGAACAGAGCATTATTTTTTGTTAGATGCGATTCTCGCGAGATGCTCGTCATACAGATGAAGACCAATAAGAATTAAGATGAAAATTCGATTTTATTACGTCATCGCGATGAAATTTAAAACATTTTGTTCCATTTCAGCATTTTACTAGAAATATTTGCGAATTAACTACGTAAGATTTTTTATTGTGTTTTAGAATTTACTTGACAGTTTGGATAATTAATATCCAGGTTGTATTGCTCTTTTTCATTACTTTAAAATTTTAAATTTAAATTAAAGTTACTGTTTAAAATTGTGTCGATGCATTATTTCTTTAGTTTATGTATGATATTCTTATAATTTATATAATTACTAAAATAATACATAATTTGTATATACATTTTTAAAATTATTGTTTCTGTATTTAATTTCTTAAAGATATTCTATTTAACAGTTTAATTTGTACTTAAGAATTTATATTTATTCTTTTCCGAATATTGCTTTATTTTTCATTGTTATTCGTCTTCGGATTCTTCTAGAATTTTTGTTAGAATTCGTATTCTGATTTTCTTAGAACTGATATTCTTTTCTTAGAACTAATTCGCGTTCGTTTCCGAAGTAATTTATTTTTTTCAGCTCCCTCTTTCTTTTCGAAATATTTTTGTGATGGCTGGCGCATGGGGTATGTCAATATCGAAATATTTTGTGTTTTATTTTAATAAAAAATTTTATGGATAATTTAACATATCAACTGCATTATTTTACCATTAATGTTTGAAATCTATAAATTTGCGTTTTTTGTTAATTTTGTAAAATTACTTGAGTATATTGATAGATACCAATAATGCATGAAATATTTGTCACTATTTCAGCCATTATTCCTCCCGCCGTTTTCCCCGATCGGAAATTCGCCATAAGTATGACGTCATACGGCCTTGGCGACTTTTTGAAAATTTCCCCAAGGGTGACCGTACAGTAAAATTTAACCGGAACAAGTTCAGTATCCCCATACACTTGGCGACGCGGCGAATTTTTTGTCGCCAAGCTAGGCGCGCGTTTATTAAAACGGAAAATTTCCCTAATTTCGATCGAAAAATATGCATTTCAGAAAAGTTAAAAAGGGAAATAAATATAAATAATGGACTTACTTGATATGAAGTTAAGCTGACATGCCGATTTATTTCGACTTATTCGTTTGTCACCAGTGTCACATTTCAGTAAAAATAATTATCTAATTTTACAAAAAAAGCATGCAAAAATATTTTTCTAAATGTATACACTTTATAAATTTTAAAAAAAACGCATGCGAAAACTTATTTTCAAATATATACATTTTTTAAATTTAAAAAAAAAACATGAATAAAATATTTTTTAAATATATACACATTTTAAGTAAATAAAAATGAAACACGAATACAATAAAAAAAATACATGTAAGCTATAGAATTTAAATAAAATAATTACACCTTCTCCAAATCCAATTTCCGTTAAAAATTAATTAATATTTGCGAATCCTAAATTAATTAATAATTTGGAATCCTGAGCAATAATCCATCATTATTATCTTTAATTTTTGCTAAAATAACTTGTTGATATTTTTCAACAATATTATGAATATGAGACATTTTAAATTAAAACAAAAAATAAAGTAATTAAAACAATAAAAAGATGATAATAAATTAAGAAAACGAAATAAGAATAAAAGAATATTTAACGGTTTTAAATACATAAAATAAAATATATCATTTAATATAAAAATATGTATTAAAATTAAACCAAATAAAAATAATAATGAAAAAGAAATAATAAAAAAGAAAAATTTACGATGTTTGGACACTGGCGACAACGAAACACAACAGCGGGAAATCCACCGATTCCAGCAGCAAAAGTGAACGAAATTAAAATGGCTAGCAATTAAAACGTAGAACAATTAGCAAAGAAAGTTCTCGAAGTGAAACTAAAAAGCTATTGCCACTAAAAAAAAGCACATATATAACGTAAAAATTATTTAAAACACGAGAAAAACGGAATCTGGCAAGGAAAAAATAAAAATAGTAACAAAAACTAAATTTGGCAACACTATAATAAAAACAAAAGCTGAAATCGGCAACACTACAATGTAAACAACGGTTACCAGATTTGGCGAGAAATCAGTGTATGGGGATACTGAACTTGTTTTGTTTATTTTTAGTATTTTATGTTATAAGTTTTATTTAGTTTATATTGTTTGGAACATCTCTTTCGTGGCACTTTTAGCTATTTAATAGAAAACATTTATAGAAACAAGCAAAAAGGTTTTTTTTAAGGTGCTGGGACCACAAAAGGACTATATTGTACTACTTGTAATTTTTATTTTAGAACATTATGATTTCTTCCCCAGTTCATTTCAAACTTCATTGGAGATAAATTTACTTGTAATGTTATGAAGAATCATCCAAAAACAATTATAAATAATGATGCAATGAATTTTAATTTTAATAAAATATTATCTAAAGATATTTTGTATTTTTGAAATATTTTCTAAGGATTAACATAAAGCTCCATAAAATTATTGAATTAATTTGGGAATTTAAATTTTTAATTCACACTCTTGAAATATAAAAAACTACATTCTTAACACTATTTTTTCTTATATAAATGCAAATAAGAAGTTAATAAATTATAAGGTGATTAAAATATTCTCAGGAAGGATTCATAAATTTGACCTGTTCAAAATATCAAAATGCAATCAATGAAGTAATAAGGGAAATTTGTTAAATTTTACTGTATTTAATTATTTTTGTGAAAATACATAATGTAATGAAAAACTGGTTGAATTTAGATTGATTATACAATTTGTAAACTACTGATTTTCAGTAGATCTTTCAAATTATTTCTATTTCTGTTTATTTTTTTCAGAAAATATCATTTTTAAAAAAGCAAAATTCAAAAATCAATTTTTAACCAAAAAATAATAATTTTTTGTGTTTTCAATTTTTATTCCCTAATATCATATTTTTTAGAAGATGGTCAAAAAATATATTATTTCCAAGATAATTGTGAAATATAATTTAGTTGCTATTTAGTAGCATTGGTTAGCTTAGGAAATAACTTTTCTTAAATGAAAAATTTTTATTTTTAATTTTTGAAAATAAAATAGTTTTTTTTAATTTCATTTTTTTAGACTTGAAGTATGAATACCTTACATTAAAAATATTTTTATCCGTTTTTTTTCTTTCCCGTAATGTATTCCTATTTTAATTTCATAAGTGGCAATATTAATTCTTTATATTAAAATAAAGTTTCTGTATTTTAATGAGTAAAATTAGTAGTAATTAAGTTCACTTGATTATTTTAAAAAAATTAATGAAAAACAAAGGGAAATTAAGTTTTATTGAAAGCATTCATTACATATTTGCTTGTACACATTTAAAAAGATATATAAGTCATTGTGAAAGATGTGTCCAGTAGTAAAATTGTATTAAAAAGCACCTTTATTGTGTATTGTTCCAGTTTAGTTGATCTTCAGGGACAAAAATTGTCATTCAAAATTGTACTAACCAATGCTTTCTCGATGTTATAATCGTAAGTAAAGTAAGCATTAAATGATACAATTCCAAACAAAATAATCTGAATCAGTTTATTATAATACTCTTAAAATAAAATGAAAATAAATTATTTTACAAGAATATATGCCTTTTAAATATTAGTTTGATATCTAAAATTCTTATTTGGGGAACACTCACCCCCATGCTTGTTTTAATATTTATAATATAAAAATAGTAGAAGTGATTCTTAATCTAAACTAAATCTAAATTGAGGAAATTCCTGATGTATAAAACATGTGTTAGTGAAATAATATTAAAAAAAGTTCTTTGATTTTATTTCTACTTGATTTATTAGCATCTAAATGTGAAAAAGTATTGTCTTTTAAAATGAGTTTCATTGTTAATTTTTTAATGCATCAAAAACAAGAATAAATTTTTTAAAAATTATACTTTCAGCTATATATTAGTTTAGCTACAATACAAAGAAACATGAGTGGTGTGTTGATAATAAATATTTACAGTAGTGTTTTTAATACTAGGCATTTATAAACACCAGGATTTCCAATCTTAATTAAAATTTCTTAATTGCTTAACTAACCTTTATTGAAATTCAACAAATTCAGTGTTATTTGCACAAACATGTTTTTACTAATAAGATAAGTTTTTTATACTAATATTTTCCTATGGTAATGAAGAGCCCCTTATTATTACACTTTTGTAATCACAGAAAAAAATGTGTTTATTCTATTCTCTGATTTATATATTATACCTAATAATGAAATATAATTAATACAGAATTAGGCAATAGTGGATCGCAAAGAGCTGTGTACATTGCAATAAATACTAATTAACAAATATTATCATAAAGGAACAATTAAAATTGCATTAACAAATGACAAACACCATGTTTGCCAAATTAATGATTTTTATATTTGCGGAACAAATGAAAGTAACTTTTTATTTTATCCTATTATTTTGAAGTTTGGTGATACTGATTCACTTGGAAATAAATTTTTGACTCAAGATTTAAAAAATATAAGAAAATTAAAAAAATGAGTGTACATATATTTCAAATAGACTAGGGCAACGGAAATATGAAATACACATGTTAGATTTTAGTTTGCAATAATATTTTTTATTTTTTCTGACTTGAATTACAGGAATAAAGAATCTATATTGAAATTTAATAAATACTGAAACATTTCAGTTTCATAACAATTCTGATAATTTCTAATATAGATAGGAGGAAATAATTGTTCTCTATGTGTTAGATGTTATTAGTGTATCTATAAAGTTGTTTTATAAAAATAATAATAATGTATATACTAGATGAATGTAAATACTAGATTAATGATTTGTTATTTAAACTTATTTCAACAAAAATGAATTTATATTTTTAACAAAAAGGAATAAATAAACAAGTTTATTTATTTCTATTTGATGTTAAATTATAAATAATAGGAAACACTATAAACAATTTTCATCATTATGATTAATTCTACAAAAAAAAAGATAAAAAAAATTATATATATTTGTGCAAAATATGTTGAAATGTGTTTACAAGTTAAATTTTTCATATTTTGTTTTACAATTGAATCCTTTTTTCTATCCATTTCTTTAATTACCTGCAAAATTCAATTATATATGGTTATCACTAAATTCTGTGTTTAATTAAGATTAAATGAATTTTTTACTTAAATTTAATAACTTTAAAATTTTTAGTAAAAACAGTTAATTTGAACTTGCTTAATAGAATTATAATTCATTTTCATTTCAGATTAATGAAAAATTCATTTAATCTTTTTTTAACACTGTACTATGTAGATTCTTTTTTAAAATTTCTGTTTTTTTCTTAATAATTATTCTAAAAAATTACAAATATTTTGTATTTTGTTTAAAGTTGGATCAAGTTTGTTGATAATGACAAAGATACAAAACGTAAAAAGAAAGTTAAGAGTACAAAATCTGTCATACCTAGGTAAGTATTTCATTTAATATTCACACATAAAGTAAATAATTCTATGTGGTTATTTCATGATAATTTCATTTTTTTTACTTTATTTATTAAGGGATAAGTTGCAGATTGTCCAAATATTGGCATACAAAATATTAATATTTCTGTATAATTAAGTTTAGTTGCCGATAGCAAAACAGGTGCAAGAACTTTTATGGCTTGGTATTGAAAAGTCTTCTTCTATTGACAAAACAGCCCCTGATGAGCTAGAACCTTCCTCAAAGCTTTCTTCCATTCTTATTTATTTTTTGCAATTAATCTCCAATTAGTTACTTTAGGATTTTAAAATTCCATTATGCACAGTTCATCCATCTCAACCTCATCCTACTTTTTTTCTAGTTCAAGATTTATGATTGAAAGTTTTAAATATTAATGATAAGGATTACCTTCTACATATGTGGTTCACAAATTTTATGCTCATGAATTTGACAATATGTTTATGGAATTTGGTGATATGCTCAAGTTTAACCTTAAGGGGACTCCTTCCGCGCCATATTGAAAACGAGCGCTAATGTTAAGTCTATGGAGAAATTTAAATGAATATTTCTCAAGTTCTATTATTGCTAGACCTTCACTTTTTGTTGGTTTTCCTAATGCACAAAAAGAATAATTTATTTTGTTTTGAAATTTATTTTTAAAATTATTTTAACTATGTTTAAATTGGCTCAGTAATTTGATAATATGCTTAAAACATTAATAACTTAAAAAAGGTAAAAAATTTAGAAATTTTAAAAACAGACGTAATATCTACATATATTTATAAATCCCAACAAATTTTTTTTTTACTTTATCTACGATAGAATTTTTTTTATTTGTATACATAAAACTTAAAATTTTTTGCAAAAATTAGCAACGCCCACATGGCGGATGAATACTTGGTTGTTTGAAAAATCAATCCAATCAATTGCATGCTTTAGTCAACAAGCTCCTTCTCACACACTAAAATTTGAAGTTTGGTTTTTCGCAGTTCTATCAGATAATTTGTGTGTTCCCTTCCCTCACCCCCAGCAAACGCTGCAGGTGTTCCTAGTATCCATTATCTTCCTGTAAAAATATGCTTCTAAATTGGCGCGAGAAGGGACATTTCTTTCCCCTTTACTACATACGAGGGGTTCTGATGATTACTTTTTTAATTCTTTATTTCTATTTTTGATGCAATTTTTCAAGAAGTATATCTACATGATATGATATTGCAATACATATCTATAGCTATTGCAAAATTCTTCAATTCCATATTTTTTAATCTTTATTTTATAAAAACTTCTCAAAGTTTGTTGTTTTTCTTAATTTTATATTTGATTCTAAGTTTATTGCTTACTGATTTTGGATGCAGAATTAACCCTTTAGCGGTTAGGAAAAGTAGCAGTTTTCGCTTACTTAAATCGCGCTGTACTGCGACTAAACAGCAGTCGAAATTCGCAGCTGTTTTCCTCCGCCGTTCTTCCGGAAATGTCACCCTTCTGTGGCGATGGGGTGGATAGCTCACCTCGCGCGTTTTATAAAATTCTTAAAGTACTTTTAATACATAAATACCAGTTTTTAAGTACTTTAAAATAATTAATAAATGATAATTTGTAAATAGTAAATTATAAATGATAATAACCAATTTTATAAATAATAATCGTTAAATATAAATACAAGTTTATACAAATATTAAATTGAAAAGTCTAAGTAAATACAACTAATGTAAAACTTTATGAAACATTTCGATACAGTAATTACCTAAAAATCTTTTTGAGTGTGATATACTTTAAAACATGGAATTACACATAATGGTGCATTACAGTACTAAAGTACTCAAGTGGATCCAAAATATTTGTCACGCAAGCTTTTATTCCCACATCACCAGTAAAACTAAATCGGCTAGGAGCGAGAGAACTTGAATCAATTTGACACCAGTGACGTACACTCGAAAAATCTTCCTCATCGCTTGAATCATCTTCCGAGCTTGATATATTATGAACAAAGTCGTCATCAGATTCAAAACTAGATAAGCTTTCTGAATCACAATCATAATCATCGTCATAATCAATATCATTTAACTTTCGCTTTTGAGCCATTTTTCTTTACAAACACTCAAAATACCATGCCAAAATGGCTATATAAACAACAAGGTAAAAATATAAACAACTTCAATCATTATGAAAAGAAATTCATTCTAAATTTGCGAGTAGGATTCGTTTGTAACATTATCAATGCAAAATAATATTGGCGAACGAGCTCAGCTCGTCAGCGCGCTTTGGGGAAAATTTAACTACGCAAGCAGAACTCGTTTCTAACCTTTTCGGTCGAAAACACGCTGCTGAGCGGAACTCGTTTGCGCGCATTATGAAGCACGATTCGATTGCGAGCTCAGCTCGTTCATAACCATCAAAGGGTTAACTTGAACATTTCAACAAAACCTACGAAATATTTATTTATCCATGAAAAATATAAAAATTGTTTATTATTAAATATAAAAATAAATAATATTATATATATATTATATATATATATTAATATATATATATATAAATATATATATATATATATATTAATATATATATATATATATATATATATATGTGTGTGTGTGTGTGTGTGATGTGAGTGTGTGTATATATGTATGTATATACATGTATGTATGTATATATATATTTCTTTTGATTTTGAGGTAATTTCTTCTAAGTTCGAATTCTTGGTAAGCAAAAGCATTCTTCTCTAAATTGGAATACATATGTTTCGATGATGTTTGGGACAGTAATAAATATGTTCATAGGCCTTACACAATTCAAAATTTTAGTAAGAATATCCCACTTATAAGTTATTATGAAACTTGTAAAGTGTAGAAAATTGGGATACACTCTTGAACAAATGTGTAATAGATATTCTCAGAGTATCGTAAATGTCACTTTTATTAATTCAAACATGACATCAATGCACCAAAATTAAATCTTTCAAAATATATTCTAGCATTTAAAAAATGCATCTTGTGAGTCATGGCATGCAGTTTAAGAATTCTAAAAACTAAAAATTTGACATGCACTACATATAATACATTTGTAAAATTGTATCCTCCTTTTTTATTTTCTCTCTCTGTAGATATAAATTTCATCCGAATTTTATATTACTGATATTTAATGGTTCGGTGGATATTACGTAAAGGATCGATATGACAATCAGGAAGATTTATTTTAAAAAAAGCTTTAAATAAGACTTTTGGAAAGTCAAGTATTTTTTGAAATCTCTATATTAAATTATAATTCTATATTCAATTATTACTTGCATATGGAATTCCAGATGTTGGGGGAAACCTTGGATACAAATTGTAAGACCTTGTAGGGGCTGGGGAGATCTTGAACCTACATGTGGTTGTCCGTTCAACACTTCCGCCCTGGCTACATTCAAATTTTATGAATTTCGGACATAAAAAGCCGAAATCTCTCACCACTGCCAGAAGGAAACTTGATCGGTAGAAAATGGTTCCTCGAAACGGGGGAAGAAATGTTATTGTTTTGTGCCAGTTAGACTGGCAACATGGGGTGTGCTGCTCCACGGGAGAAGTAATCCATCAAGTGCTGTCCGAAAGACTCGTCTTGAAACACTCATAACTGTCTTCTACAAGAGTTTACAAGTGCGCTGATTATTTTTGCAATCGCCAGAGTATTTCTGCTGATTTATTTTCAAAACTGAAAAACAGCAAAATTTATTTTAAATTAATGGAGGTCATGAACTTTTTAGCAGAAAATGCTAAAAGTTTGTTGTTTGATGTCACAAACAATGCAGTTGAAGAATTTAATTCAATAATTGCCAAATTTATTGGGGGAAAGCAGATTAATTACTGTTTTCGTCGCTTATATCAAGGAAGATGTGCCGCGGCTGCTGTTTGCCACAACACAAGAACTCCGCACTCGAAGCTCCATAGAGAGCTATACAATAGTAGCCCTGGAAAAAGTTTTTCATAATCAAGTGTAAAGTATAACATTTTCAAACTTCCCAATAAATTAAATAAAACGAAAAATTTAATTTATCAAGAAAAAAGCTGAGAAATTACGATGAAGGGGTGCATTGGTAGGGATGTGAATTCTATCACATCATTGTGATAAAAATACACATACTCGAGTGTATTCTTATCACATTTCTTGAACTACTAAATGCACATTTTTGAAGAAATTTCTCCACATTTTATCTTTGGAGCATGAATAATTTTTTATTCAATCTCTTACATAGAATAAAAATTGCATAATAATTTATTTTACATCTTTTTAAATATATTAATATACTAAAAAAAGAAAATGTGATTACAATTTATATTTATATATGTATGTAAGTATTTAAATATTTAATTTCTTTTAGAAATTTAAATCAAATAATTTCATTTTTATAATCTTTTATGCATTTTGGTCTAAAGCATATACAAGTGAAAGTTTAGAAAATTATTATCTTTATTTAGCTACTTTTGTTAGTAAACTTATAATATTTTTATGGAAAAGTAAAGTTAATACCAGCAAACAATAAAAATGCAAAATATGTGGTATAAAACATTTTCGTTTGTTGATGTCCTAAAACATATTTCATGTCGAAAATAAAAATAATGACGAAATCAGTTCAAAAAGGAATTAGTGAGATGCGAAAATACTTTTTGCAAAATGTATAAAATGCCCCTATTGAACTCAGTATAATAGCACTTATACTTTTCGAAAATTAGAATATATATATATATATAAATTTATATATATATATATATATATATATATATATATAGCTAAATTGTCGCTTGATACTTTAAAATGAACACTATAAGATCTTCAAAATTTTAGGATTTTTTGGCGAGTTAAAATGAGAATAAATACGCTAAGAATAATTATGAAAACAATATTTAAAGATGATGTTATAAATTTGGCTGCAAGCTTGGAGCTCTGATTTTGGATACCTGGAGTTCTGAAATTTTGTTACAGATGAAGAAAATTTAAAAAATTTGAAAATGGTATATACATTGAATTTAGATGAAATGTGAGACCCTAATCTATTTTACGACATTGCTTGGAAATATATCAAGAAACAATGTCGAGATGCCTGATCAGTCCAAATAGAGAGGTAGACTTTCCATTCCTACAAAAAGCATTGATAGAAATTATAAGCGAAATATACGGAATTTTCCGTTCATTTTATATCGAAATATTTTATAAAGCTAGAAAAGTTATTCCAAAGTTAATAAATAAACTACATTATTTTCTCTTTTTTAAGAGAGATAAGAAATTCGGCATTTTGGTCTATTTGAAAATATTTTTAAAAGTGAAGTTTACTTAGAGAGAAGCGTAACTGTTTTGCTTTCTCATAAGGCCCATTAAAAAAGAATCAAATCTCGTAAAATCAAAGCAAATTGAAATTATATTAAGAAAAATAAATAATTATATTTTATATTTTTATTTCAACATTGATATTAAGTTTTGATCATTTAATGAATAATAACAAAATTGATCAATTTTTTTATGCATCTTTATACTTTTCTGCTGAACAGTAAATAGAATATTTCTTTCCAAAATCTCCGAGCAGAGCTTTTTCTCTCTCATTGCTTGACTCGACGGAAGCTCACAACGGATATTTCGGGTGTCAAATTTGAGAAGCATTTGAGCTTGCCCTACTTTTTCCTCACCCATGAGATTTACGGACATACAATTCCAGGAAGGCGAGAGGGGACAAACAAACTGACCACATATGCGGAGAAAATCTGCGTCAGAACATCGGGAAGGAAATTAGGATGCGGGGGTTATATTGTCCACTTTACCCCTATTGCGGTTAAGTGGTCTTCTCATTCCCTACTTAAAATTCGCCCCCCTTGGAATAGGAACTATTTTTTCTTTGTAAACAGGTGCTGTGGCATGACTTATGAGTTTAAATTCACCAATCAGTTCTTTCAGTCTTTGTAAGAAGGACTGCCCCAAAACAACTGCGCTAGATGGCGCTGAAACTCATTTCTAGATTTATTTTGAGGAAGGATTCCCCTTAATAAATTTGATGATGTGTATATCCTTAAATAATGTTCTCAATTCAAAATTATGTCAATGTCTCCAAACTTCATTTTCATTCACAGCACCAATGATTTTTCTCAGAACTTTTCGTTCGAATATATCTAGCTGTTCTGTCTAGGATTTTGCAAACCTAGTAAGAACCTCAGATCCATAGGTGAATTGAAAAATCTAGATTTCTTGTATTTGTATTAAAAATATTTTATTTTAAACAAAACAAAATTGATTTCTTAATGTAAAAATTAATTTAAAAGCTTGTTTATTTTGTCCTGTATTTTTCTTAAACTGATTGGATTGTCATAGTTGGTACAACTTCTGGAAACTCTTTGAAATTCCTGGAATAATAATTCTAAGGCAAATTTCTTTATATATATTTTTACATTTTATTTGAAAGAAGTCAATATGTATTTGACCATATAATTTTTACTATCCTAATTTTCCTTAGTTATTCTAAAATAAATAAGTTTTATACAATGCATTAAATTATACGTACATTTTTACCAAATTTATACCAATCCTGAAACATTGCTAGAGAATGTCCCTTTTCATATTAAGTCTCATCCTTTTTATATCTAAAATGTTTTCTGAAAAATGTATGTTTTGCTAAATATTCTCTAGCAATATGAAATAATATTCATTTTTACTACATATTGTGATAAAAAAATTCAATTATTACATTGGAGATTTGAAATATTTAATTAACAGTGAAAAGGATTCATTACATTACGATCTATATATTCATTGTTCACTGAAACATCATATTCCAAGAAATCAAACAAATAATAACAATTAATTATGAAACATTTTAAATATATTATTTTATCTCATAAAAATTTATTAAAATAATAATTTTCATGGTAAACTCAATGTGAAGTAAACCAATAAACCAAACATTGAACAATGAAATCAAAGAGAAAAGAGATTTTTGATATAAATTTGTGTGTGTATGCAGTATTTCTCATAAATTTTATAAGCTCTTGTCAAAATTTTCCAAAATAATTTTTAACCCTGTAATTTTCCTGTTAAATAAGTTTTTATGCTGGAATAATGGATTCCTAATATTTGTCTCCAATATTTATGGGTAATTTTTACTGTATGCTTAAATAGTATAAGTTAATCATAAGTATACCATTATAATTTTTCACACCCAGAGATTGTTTTTGCATATCTCTGATATTTAGCAGTGCTAAATCAGGTCTATGAAATTTGCAGTCTAAGAAAATTTATGATTAAAATTGGGCTTGTGAAAAAAAGTTCTGAAAAGTGTGAGTTTTGAAAAGCCCCAGACTATTTAGAATATGATCAGGAGTTCTCTGATGCTCAGTATATTTTAAATAGGCTGGGAAATTTTTCCCCTATTAGAATAGGACATAGATTCTTATTGTTAGTTAAGAGTCAGAGAGGAAATAGGACATGGAAAGAGCTTGATAAACACCTCTATATGAAATGGAGAATTTTTTTTCCTATGTCGAGACAGCGGCCTTATCGGCCATGAGTCCTCTGTGTTGAGGAAAGTGTGTCTTGTTCGGTTACCAAAAGGCGAGAAATGGAGAAATGAAAAGGCTTTTAATTATAATATTTTGCTTTTTCAACTTTGGCTTATGAATTTTGAATTTTTTTAGTTTTAATTGTTGATGAAGTTTTAGTTTTCCTAATATATATACATACATACATACAACCTCAGACAATAAAACTCAGTGAATCATCCAGTAACATTAATGCAGATGAAATGTTAAGGAAAGTTACTTTATTGTCCTTTGAAATAGTCATTTCCTATATCTGTGCACTGCTGAGATCCCCTATACACATTCTGGAAACTTTGCAAGAAGTAGTCTTTTGGGATTGAGTTTAAAAGCCTCGTTACATTTCATAGGATGTCAGGAATATCGTCAAATCTCTTTCTCTCCAAGGTGAGTTTGAGTCATGGGAATAAAAAGAAGTCTAGAGGATTGAGATCTGGCAAGTATGGTGCATGTTTAGTTTGCACCACCCTCTTTTTTGCCAGGAACTGTTTGATAATATTAGTTATGTGAGGACAAGCATTGTTGTAAGCAAAAAACCATTAATCTTGCTGTGTATACTGGAGGGAAACCCCTGATAGACATTTTATGAAACAGGTCAAAATTTCTTTTGAAGTATTCATTGTATTCATCGAAGTGATACAATGAATACTTTACATCACCTGGAAGTATTCATCATCGTTCTTTCAGGTAGAAATTCCTAGTTGATAATACCTTGACTATCAAAAAAAGTGATAAGCATAATTTTAATGCGTGATTTTTCTGCTCTGATCTTTTTCTGATGAAGTAATGCAGAAGAATGCCTTTCCATGCTTTGCTATTTCGTTTCACGGTCATAACTAAGATATCAGAATGCATCATCACTGGCTATACAGTTCAAAAAATTTGGTGTTGCATCTGGTGTTCTGACAAAATCCTGTGAAGTCTGCCTGCTTTTGATCATCAGTCAAGTGATGTGGCACAAGAGGGTAACACATTTTTCTCATCAATAAATTCTTGGTAACAATTAGTCACACAGAATCACAATTAATCTACAGTTTATCTGCTATATTGCATACAATTAATCGACGATCTTTCGTGTATATTTTTTCATGTTCTCAATGTTTTTGTCACTGATGAAGGTCGCCAGTCTTCCACTATAGGGGGTGTCAAAAACACTTTTCCGGCCGTCTCAAAAATGAACAAACCACTAGTACACGCACTTCATGGACAGTGCTTGATCTTCATAAAAAAACGTACCAGTATCATGCGAGTTTATTTTGATGTCAAGCTTAAAACAAAAATTTTAATTGATTTTTTCTTTCATTCTTTTCACTTAAGAACCAACACGCTAAACAAGAACTGTGTAAAACAAGTCTTTCATGGAACAAATATGATACTCAACTGAACCATGAGGGGGGCAAATGGTGAAAACATATATATGTAAAGTATTCATCTGTTATTTAATAAACTAGTCATTAAATAAGTATTTTAAACTAAATAGATACGTAAGTATTTTAAGCTAAATAAAATGGTGCGCCAGCCCAGGGTGGATCAAGGCCTTCTGAACAAGTTTCTTCCAGCCATCTCTACTGGCAGCCAAACTCCTCCAATCTTTTGTTCAAAGGACCCTACAGTCTTCGACTGCATCCACCCATCTCAGCTATGGTCTTCCTCTTCTTCTTACGCTGATGGGTTTTGCAAAAATAATTTCCCTTAGTGTTTTATTGTCCTTCATTCTGATAACATGTCCAACCCAATTGAGACGGCTTACTTTAATGTGAAGTACAACGTCTGGCTCCTTGTACATTCGATAGATTTCTGTATTGTATCTTCTGCGCCAGACACCGTTTTCCTTCGTACCTCCAAAGATACTTCTTAAAATCCTGTGTTCAAATAGGCCCAACAGCCTCTGCTCTCTTACAGTCAAAGTCCAAGTTTCCGAGGCTTAGGGCAAAACAGGATGGATAAGCGATCTATAGATCTGTAATTTTGTTTTTCGTGATAAAAATTTAGTTTTTAATACATGTTTTAGGCCAAAAAAAGCTTTGTTAGCTACAGTTAAACGTCTTCTTACCTCTGGGAGAATGTCATTATTTTTTTTAACCATTGAGCCAAGATAGAAAAATTCATCAACTGTTTCAAATTTATAATCACCAATGAGTACATGAGTTTGGGTAAATTGGGTTCTAGTTACAAGGAAATATTTAGTTTTAACTTAATTAACAACAAGCCCTGCCGGCCTGGCCTCCCTCTCAATAGCCTCAATGGCTTCTATTAAGTATTTTTTACTTCTGGCTACCAGTGCAATGTCATCTGCA
>JAJQOW010002544.1:0-15000 GCA_037975125.1 Latrodectus hesperus
TAACGCAGCTCCTGCTAGCCGCTGTCTAAAGCCCGCCACACACGATACAATTTTTCCATACGATTTGTTGGAAGGGGTAGGAAGTAATTAAGCACACAGTCCCCTCAAACTCTGCTGACCACAGAAGGGGAGGCACATCTGGGGTGAGAAGTTATTTTTAAGGGTGCCATTTTTCAACATTTATTGCTTTTGGCTTAAAATGTGTGCCATGTAAATGGAAATCAAAAATCGCCAAAAATTTCAATAATTTGTTGTTCAGTCACTTTTTCTGACTTGACGTATTTATTGTTGTACTCATTTGTCTGCTTGTAATTTCTGCCATTAAATATTATCATATAACATGAGCAAATTAAGCACAGAAGTATTTTTGGCTGTTGCTTTGGACTGTGATGATGGTGAAAAGCAAACAAACAATAAGAAAAAGAAATGGGCAAAAAATTCGCTGCTCCAGCGTGAATCTCTTTCACATCTAAATTTAATTACAGAAATACAATCGAAAGATAAAGATTTCTTGAATTACATGAGGATGAATGAAAAATTTTATTCAACAATTAGGTTTAAGGTCAAATGATTATTTAACTGGATTAGAAATAGGGCAACAAAGAAATTATTCCGATGAAGCAAAACTCATTCGAAAAAAGTTTGCCAATTATTTTGCTTCCAATGAAGGCAAACTACCATGGCAAGACGCTTTGATTTAATCCTAAATAAAGTACTTAACTTTTAAAAGTTTATGTTTAGAAAATATAAGATATGGATACTAATAAAAGTGCTAATTAATTGTTAGTTTTATTATTATATATCAAGAAATTAGTACTTAACACATTAAATATATTTTGCAACTGTATATATGTATTATGAATACTATATAAATACACATAAATATATCTAATCAAATTCTGGGAAATTATAAAATGGTCGATATATTTAAAGGGTAAAAATGGCATCTTAATAGCATGCGTAAAAAGTTATTTGTGCTTGAAGACGCGAGATCCCTTAAATTTATATGTGTATCTCCATAAAAATTATAAATACACAATAATTGAAGCATTTTCATCTATTTTTTTTATATATTTTCAATAATTTTTCGTACGCTCTAACTTTTTTTTATTTTATTCGTATAATCATTACTCATTACTTGCCACAAACAAGGCTCATCTCTATATACTTCAATGAATTCTTGCAATATATGCTTCATGGACATTTTTAAAAAGTGAATCTAATGTTTGTGAGGTGTTGTATAACAGAAATCTAAGTTTCAGTAAATGAGAAGTTTCAAAAATTTTCCCAAGTGTCGCCAAGAAACAATTTGTAGCCCTGTGGGAGAAGACACGCGACAACAGGAAGCAATTATTTACTCCCTGTAACCCCCATGTTGGAAGAAAAATCAGAACTTGTTTGAATTTTCGTGAACCTGTCCAACTTCACCACAGACGGTACAACTTGTTCACGTCCAACAAATCGTATGGAAAAATTGTATCGTGTGTGGCGGGCTTAAGAATTAAGCCCGCCACACACGATAGGATTTTTCCTATGGATTTGTTGAACGTGAACAAGTTGTACCGTGTGTGGGGAAGTTGGACAGGTTCAAGAAAATTCAAACAAGGTCTGATTTTTCTTCCAACACAGGAAGTAAGCAATTGTTTCCCGTTGTCGCGTGTCTGTTTCACAGGGTTGCAAATTATTTCTTGGCGATACTTGGGGAAACTAATATTTGATTACTTTTTTAAATATGTCCATGAAGCAAATATTGCAGGAATTTATTGAAATCTATAAAGATGAGCCTTTCTTGTGCCAAATAATGAGTGTCGATCACACAAATAAAATAAAAAAAGTTAGCTTATGAAAAATTATTAGAAATATACAAAAAGATAGATGAAAAGGCTTCAATGAACGAAGTAAAGGGAAAAACTAATGCTCTCCGTAGAATCTATAAAAGAGAAAATCAATGAATCGAAAAAATGTGGTGTAAGCATGGAGGATGCATATGTGTGCCGACTTAATGGTACTTTGAATATTTATCATTTCTGGACGAAACTGCAATTCCACGAATTTGGACACAAGTTTTGTTGAGAATGATAATAAAATAAGTTAAATAATTTATTTTGTAAATTTATTCTCTATCTGAATGAACATATATAATTACACACTTAACGTAAAATTTAACTACGAAATTTTATAATAAGCTTTATTAGAAAATATTTTTTTTACTTCAGAATAATTACAAATCTTCAAAATGAAAATTTTAAAATTTTAATTTTCTATATATTTAAATATGAATTAAGTTTAAACAATTATATAAAGGTATTAGTTGCGATTATTCTGTTGTTTTCCTTAAGTATTCTTTACACAATTAAACAATAATAAAATTAGATAATTAAAAATAATAAATTGATTAATAATAACAAAAGAAAATTATTCACCTTTAAGCGAAATTGAAATTAAATGCAATTTTAGTTATTATTCATCATTTGGTAAATGTTAATTTGTTTCTCTTTTATTTAAAAATCTTTTAAGAAAATATTATAAAATCTAAGAATACTTGGATAATAAATAACAAATTAATAATTGATTTTATATCTACTAATAAATAATAATTAATACAATATATAAACTTTTTGATGTACTAATGGGGCTCTTTAATTAATACCGCTTGTCAGAAAGCGCTAAGTTGCACTTAATGGTTCATGAGAACTTAAAGATGAGCGCATGGATGTATCTTTTCTTATAATGAAAGGTGTTACCTTATCCAACAACGCTGCATACAATTTTTCACTCATCCTCATGTAATTATAGAAATCTTTATCTTCCGACTGTATTTCTGTAATCAAATTTAGATGTGAAAGAGTTTCATGCTGGAGCAACCAATTTTTTGATTATTTCTTTTTTTATTGTTTGTTTGCTTTTCACCATCATCAGTCCAAAGCAACAGCCAATAATACTTCTGTGCTTAATTTGCTCATGTTATATGATAACATTTAATGGCAGAAATTACAAGCAGACAAATGAGTACAACAATAAATACGCCAAGTCAGAAAAAGTGACTGAACAACAAATGATTGAAATTTTTGGCGATTTTTGATTTCCATTTACAAGGCACACATTTTAAGCCAAAAGCAATAAATGTTGAAAAATGGCACCCTTAAAAATAACTTCCCACTCCAGATGTGCCTCCCCTACTGTGGTCAGCAAAGTTTGAGGGGACTGTGTGCTTAATTACTTCCTACCCCTTCCAACAAATCGTAAGGAAAAATCCTATCGTGTGTGGCGGGCTTTAGACAAAGAACAGGTTATACAAAGGTAGACACAAATGTCAGTAACAGTTGAAACAGTTTGTTACAATAGTATTGATACTAAAGGATCAAAACAAATAAAGTTCATCGCAATCAACATGATGCATAAGCTAGTTACATAGAAAGCAAATTAGAAAACAAGAGGGAAATGCACCAGGATGTGGAGTTGATAATTTCACTCTAGTTATTCAGTTTCCACACAGTTCAGGTGCATCAACACTCAGACAAAATAGGGAAACAACTGGATGTGGGAAATAGAGATATGGCAAACTATTACTTACCATTTCTTCCGACACATTATAAGTTAACAAGAATAAAAATACTTGGTTGAATACAAAACATTATTAAAGTCCTTATAGAGATGTAGAATACACAATTTCTAATATTTATTATTCATTATTATTTATATTTGTCATTTCATGTCATTCTGTTTTAAATCTTTGCAGAAAGAGGGCGGTGTGAGCAGCCTGATCGAGAACTACTTGGGGGCCCTGTACACGCCGTACGCCTCCGTCAGGAAGCAGCTGCTGGAGCAGGCCCAGACCCTGTGCAGGGACATGGGACAGGAGTTCTTCGAAGCCGACCACCTGCGCCCCGTGGCCAGCGTCCTCAGGGCGGTACGAGACTACGTAAGTCCACTAACTTTCTTTTATCGACATTGGCAACGATTCCCCTTCCAATATGACGTCTTAAGACACAAATCTTTTCATTCAGAACTTTTTCTTAAAAACTTAATGATTATTCATTTTTCGACACGTTCTTTTCTTCATATTTCGAACATGTTCTTTGATATTCCTTTTCAGTTGAGACCTTGAATAACCCTCTTTATTTCAACTCTCATTGGTTTAAAACATCCATGACGTCAGATAACGTTTCATCTACGTCACATCGTATTGACACGGTGTCATCAATCAGACTTGTCGACGAACTGGCTGCCCACCTTTTAATCACATTCTTTGACTGGCAGCAAACAAGGCGAAGTTCACCATCGAATGTCAGAGTGTCGTCGGCGATGAGAAAAAATCCACCAACTTCGCTTGGGTCATTTCACGTTCCCTTGAAATCTGTTTAAACTTCTCTGATATCCCTCTCTCTCTCTTTTTATTTTGGTTTGATGAACATTTCGAACGTAAAACATTGAGTGTGTCGGTATTCGAAACCATGATTCCAAAAGTCTTTTCGAACTGCTGTGAGCCAAGTGCCCTTAACACTAGTCGAATTGATTTGGACGTGGCACCCATATCGAGTAACGACTCTATGGCTTCAACTCGTTGGAATCAAGATTAAAAATATTGTTGAAGTTCATTTTGTGAATAAAACGATGTCTTTTGTAAAAATGGGAACATTGGTTTGGGAAGCCGTTTTCTTTTGATTCAAGCCATTAACACGTTGACAATAGCAAAAGACGAAAAAGTAAAATGAAAACGACAACATAAAATAGCCACTTTATGGCTCGTTTAAATCTCGGCAAAGATGATTTATTTATCTTTATATTAATTTTCTTATATATAAATTTTAATTAATATCCTGAATCTCATTTATTTATTTAAATGTCATGAATGACATTTAGAATATTTTCTTGATCTCCTTGCAAGAGATCAATGAAATTTCTAATTTAAATATCTTGTTTTTTCTGTCGTTCATATCATATTTTAGGTGTCTTAGTGAGCTCCAGTGGCTTAGTAGTTTCACGCCGCTTCCCGTAAGCTCAGCAAAGTGAAGCATCATTGGCCGCGGGCTGTGGTTGGGAGGGTGACCACGGTGTATTCTCCTTCACTGGGCTGCTGGAGCTCCGTGGGTTGGGGACGTGTCCACGTTCATCTGTGACGTCCAAAATCCTTCCGCTGGTGTGGAGAGGAGGGTTACCAGCTCAGGTGTAGCCTCGTCACCTGACCGTGGTTCAAAATGACGAGGCACCTTAATAAGAGCAAAAGTCGTACTTTCACCTTCGTGGTGCTCTGATCCAAACGACAGACGCTCTCTATTGACTTGATTCGCACAGCCATAGGCATAGCGAGCTTGGATTGTCCAAGTGTCATAAGCAACAACAACAACATCAGGTTTCTTAGTAAAATGACATTTCAATTTTAGAAATGTTTCTATGATAATTCAGAACACATCGATGACAATTATTGATTCTGGCTCTTCATAGAGGTCAATCTAAATCTGTTGTTGTCAGACATCCATCTCATCGACTTCCTGCAGGTCTTTCCTTAGAGAGTGGGTCGTGTCGCTAGCGAGAAAATCTCCAAGCATGCACCACAACATGTGTGCATGCAAAACTCAGACGCTCAGCATCCATTTCCAGTTTTCCTTTTGGCTCAGCGTGGTCTAGTCATAGAGCAACGCTCTTCAGAGCGAAGAGTCCCCTCCACTGTTTAATAACAGAGATTGATGTTACATCTCTGCATTCCGCTGGCATGTCTATGGAGGAGGATGCTCCTTTGCTACAAGTAAATGGGATCTCCACTGTTGCATTATTACTGGACATAAAATGACTTTGTTAGGCAAACTGTAATGAAGTATCAAAACTCGTTATTCAACAGTGGCTGGGATCCAACCAGGCACCTTTAGGTCTGAAGAGCGCAAACCACACATTTTTAACAACAGGCGCCGTTTCTTTGCAGTTTTTAAGCTTTATATATATATATATATATATATATATATATATATATATATATATATATGTATATATATATATATATATATATATATATATATATATATATATATATATATATATATATATATAAACTCCATGGCATGACAGCCCATGTGGGCCAAGGCCTACAGTGCCCATAACTGTTTTCCTGACCGAGAGCCCTAGGGTGCGAAGCATATGTCCCAGTTAGGTGGTCAATCTAACGTAAGACCCCCAGTGTTTAGTTCCCAAGCATGCTTGGTACTCAGTGAATCGACCCTCTGAAGGGATGAAAGGCTGAGTCAACCTTGCCCAGCCCGAGAATCGAATCTCGGACCTGTGTCATGGGAGCGTGAAACGCTGCCACTAAGATATATATATATACACACACACACACACACACACACACGCACACACACGCACACACACACACACACACACACACACACACACACACACACACACACACACATATATATATATATATATATATATATATATGTATATATATATATATATATACCGTAGACATTGCATATATATATATATGCAATGTCTACGGTAATTTGCTTTCCTGAAATTAATGCAGTTATTTTCAGAAGATCTAATCAAGTGAAAGTTTCAGTGAATTTTCTTCTCACTAGAGTCGAGCTCGTCCTTAATTTCTTATTCAGCTGCCATCTTTAATTAACTCGATCCTATTAATTATTGATTGTATTGAAATTTTTGGTCTTTCATATGAAAGATTTATTAAAAGAAGTTAAAAATATTATTGTTTACTTCATTTTTTATTATATCTCTTTATTTATTCTAAAAATGCATCGATCGACCTAACATACATCCATAATTTTTGTGTTCCACGTGGATTTTAATGCTTTATAATTATAACAATATGCAATTAAATTTCGGCGAGATTCATTCTGTAATAGCCCGCTTCGCATTTGTTGTCCTTGTGCAGTGCAACACTGACATGGACGGTTGATGCATTCATGAAGTGTCCACTGAACCACGTTCTGTCATCGGCTGCGTATTACTTGTGCGTTGACGCATCGTGTCTAATGGCATTTTAAATAAGTTATTAAAATACCAGACCGAGCTAATTGTCTCAGTAGGGTGCCTGAGGTAGGAACGGAAGTCCTGGGCCATTTAATTTTCGAATGAGGGCGTGTCCCACTCATTACCTCACTTTGTGGCCCAGGAGACTGACTCCCCCTCCCTATTTTTTGGCTTAACAAACATACAATGATTTAAATTGCATTGTTTTATTTAGTTTAAATTATATTGTTTAGTTTGCGTATTGTTTTATGTAGCTGTATTATACATGACTAGTAATTTTAAAAATTCTTAAAAATGTTTTTTTATTGTTTATTTATTTATTATTTATTTTTATATTTGCTATTTGAATAGGTTGATTTAGTGGAAAATTGTTTTAGTAAATGTTGTGATTTATTGCCGAAGATTATTTACTATTGTTTCTTCATTAGTTAATGTTTATTCCCATTTTACAATTATTAGTTTTTGTACATAGATACAATGTTAGTAAAATTTAAAAAATTAAAAATATTTAAATTTATTATGACCGTAAGAAATTGGTATCTGAAAACTAGGTTTTATTTCGCGTTATATTTTAATCTTGAAAACGTCGGAATGTGTTTGCAATTTCTCATTAGTTGATATGCTTTTCTATAGATGGCAGCACCATAAGTTTTCAAATTTGTTGATTGTATTCTTCATTTTCAGCATTGAAATTTAAGATGAAGATGCTTCCTCCATATTTAAATTTTTTTCTGCAGTCAAATTTTGATTATAAGCTTAAGATTCTTTAAAATCTTTATATTATGCCACTAAAAATCTTCATTTGAACCCCTGGGAAATTGAACTGAAATTTAATTAAACTTTCGATCAAAAATGTACTTTTCAGGTACACGATCGGAATTAAACTTTTCTGTTTCTGGGAAAAATATTATTATTTATTGTGGAATATGCAATAGTTCTTTTATAAACGTACGGAAATACTATTATAAAATTTGCAAGTGATTAGCAGAATTTACAGTAACTTAGAGATAAATCTGAGACTTTCGAAGACTTTGTGTTCAATCTTAGGACTTTCGAAGACTTTGTGTTTAATCTTAGGACTTTCAAAGACTTTGTGTTCAATCTTAGGGCTTTCAAAGACTTTGTGTTTAATCTTAGGACTTTCGAAGACTTTGTGTTCAATCTTAGGACTTTCGAAGACTTTGTGTTTAATCTTAGGACTTTCGAAGAATTTGAGTTCAAGCTTAAGTCTTTCAAAGGCATTGAGTTCCCTCCTAGGATGCAATCCTAGGACTTTCGAAGACTTTGAGTTTTAATATATATGAGATCTAATGTGTGGAAGCTAATGCTCCGCTGTTGATATGATGTGGAGAGAAAAATTCAAACTCAGGTGTTGACCTCGTCACTCGATTAATCATTGTTTAAAATAATGAGACATATGACGATATTAATCATTTGACTTACCCAAATAATGGATTAGTATGTATACATATGTATAATTAGTTGTCCTTTTTAAAATACACTGCCATGTATGTACACAAACATGCAATTTTTACTGTTATATTTTTCTTAATGATAAGAAATGTTTATAACTACTGCATTATTATATTTGATCATTATATAACTTATTTCTTAAAGTTTATGTTAAAGACATTTAATGTTGAGTAAAACTAAGCCATATCTTTTCTCTAAGAAAGGCTCATATATCCTGGGAAAAGGCATTGTTTTCGCTTCTGGAAGGTCTCTGGTACGATACCTGAACCCACCCAAAGACTCTCTTGTGAAGAAGGCTTATCGTCGTTATTCATTAGTCGAGATTAGTATTCTTTCACTAATGTGGAGAGGAAATTTACAATTCGGGTGTCGATCTCGTCACTGAATATTTGCTCAAAATGACGAGGTCTAGAGTCTCGTGGCTTCGATCGACGGAAACCAGTGGCCTGAAACGTCAGCTAAATTCTTTTTCTTGTATGTGAAATGTATATAATATTCCAAATTATTTTAGCATCGGATTAATATCATTTCAAAGGAATGTTTAAGCTCTGAGAAGCAAGTACTGCAGTGAAGTCCTTCATACAAAACGTTTTGTCACATTTTTTTCCTTCATCGTGCCAGAAACACGTGGGAATGAATGAATTTTTCTAAATCCGCGAGGGGGGAGGGCCCGATTCGTCTTATTGAGTAATGGGGAGTCCCAGGCCTTGACTAAGACAAATCGCTGCTCGGAAGCCCGAGTTCAAGGCTGACAGACACGATATTGTTTCTTCAGAAATGTGATACCGTCCTCAAGCGAGCCTCTCCCCGGTCGTTGACCACTCGAGTGCGCACGGACCCTTGGAATTTATATGGAAAAACTTCCAATTATATCCAGTCTTTTAACTTGATGTCAGCAATGACTGACGACTTCTTTTCTGACAGAATATAAATTTTTGAGTATAGAATGTTATGTAACTCTGACGTGACCCCATTCAAAGAAAGTCCTCTTATCTTTATATTATCATTTATATTACTCTGTTATGTTTTAACTGCCTGTTTGGGTGGTTTGCTTGACACATTGCTATCATATTTAGCATGCGAGGAGGGGTTTGGTTTGGTTTGTTTGTCGCTCAACGGTCATTTTTTGCACACGAGGGCTAATTAGACCGGAAGCTACGTTTTAAAGTGGATTCCGAACCACTACAAACATTTATGCCCAAGGTGGGATTCGAACCCACGAACTGTTGAACCGAAGGCCAGAGCGCTAACCATTCGGCTGCCAGCTCGGTCATGCAAGGAGGGGAGTGAGTCGGTGAGGTCCATGGCTTAAAATGGATTCCGAATCATTACAGGATCTGAGGGAATCGAACGCATAACACTTTGTACTGAAAGTTTGAACGCTAGTTATTCAGCTACCAGCATTTTTCCATTCCGAAGCAGTTAAACGCAGCCAAACCTCCTTGGTCATTTTGCGTCACTGTCACGTGAAGTGGTCGACACATGATCTGGCATCTTTCTCTACAAACTTGTGCAACTACAAAGGGCCATTTTACGGAGCATGTAATGGGCACTCAAGACAGAAGTCTTTGGATTTGTCAAATAATCAGGGACGTTACATTTTAGAAACGAAAGAGATGTTTTTAAATATGCACCGTTCACTAAGCATTTCTGTTTTAAATACTTAAATTCTTTGAGTAATTACAGAGTGATTATCTCAAAATTATGAGAACAATTGTGTCTATGTCTATGTAAGCATGTGTCTATGTCTGTGACTATCGTTTGTTGGGATGTGTCTACATCATCTTTGATGTCCAAAGTAGATCAGCTGGTGTGCCGTAAATATTGAGCGAAGAGTGCCAGCTCAGGAGCGACCTCATCCCCCGACCGTGGTTCAAAAAGATAAGGTGCTTAAAGGCGAGTATTCCAAATTGTTATCCTTAAAATGTTGTCCAGTAATCGCTTGCACAGCTCCTGAGGTGTATATAATTGTGTGACACACCATTTATGTTGTGTGCTCAGGATGTTAGTAACAGATAATTTTTAGAGCTAGCGGCCGATTTCCATTTCAAGAACAGTTACAGTGATCCCACAAATTTGTTTTTTAAACCGTATATCTCGAACAAATATGTCCCTCAAGAGCAAACTGTGACCGCAGAGCGAGAACGCGCATGAAGTTCTCATTTCACAATGCAGAGGGCGCAGCAGTCGAGTTTCGAACGGCACATCATAAAGTCATGTGTGTAAATGATGATTAGAAAATTGCTCCGTGGTGGGAGGGTGCGAACAGGTGTCCGCGTGGGATAGGAGAGGCGAAAGTTATTGAGCGAGGGCACCGTCGGGTGGTGCCGGAAGGGGACGGTGGGGAGGCCCTTCGAACGGGGATCAAAGGGCCCGACCCAGCCTCTTGCCCTTGCGAAGTATTCATTTTCTTCCATATTAACCTTTTTATTGCACGGGTGAGCGACCCAATCGGACGGCGATACCCCACCAAATCGACTTTCTTTCGCGCTGTCTTGTGGGACGCTGGAAAGCGGCTCTTTTCTTCCGTCTTTCCAGATCCAGTGCTTCCGGTTCCGGTTCGGAGGGAGTGATCGACGTTGGTTATGAGTGAACGGTTCACGAGTAGTCACCATTTCACGGTTACGGTAACTGGTTCATGGGAGCATTCTGGGATTATTAGATTGAAGTTTTAATTATTTTTAAGCATCGAAGCCAATTTGTGATCCTGTTTCTTTGTGCCCCCTTCAACTGTCGTGGCGAACAACGTTCGTGATGTCACAGTGTGATCAAATTCCATTAGAATATGCTATAACAGTTTTTTTTCCAATGGTGGGCACACAAGGGTGACGAACCCTATGCCACAACAAGGCCAGAAACTGCTACTCATTTGTCGTTACCCAGCGGGCAGCTGTGAACCAAGTCACGGAGGCGAGTAGCGTTACCCGCGCCATACCACCACAAACCCGTTTATAGGGCGGGCCACATTCATACAACAACACAGAAGAAACGACAGAGAGAACAGAGAATGAAACATCCATGCCCGAACCGGGATTCGAACCCGGGACCCACAGCTCAGGAGTCAGGACGATAACCACTCAGCCAATTGGTCGACAATAATCATAGTTTAGTAATTAAAATAAACAATCCAATGATAATATCGTGGAAACGTCATTGGAAAAGGCTTAAATCTGGATTCTGAAAAACTGCAAGTTCGATACTTGACCGTTTGTGGTCACGAGCCGTATGTACTTTAAATACACGTAGCGATTCATGTCATTCCTCTGATAGGATAAAATGATTTGAAGAGAAGGATGCTTGCTCGAGTATCGAATTCGACTCCTGACGATGATCAGACAGTGTCCAGCTGCTTCGTTTAATTAGAACATGCTTGAACGGCTGTTATTGTGATTTATTGTCTTATACAGACCATGATAGCCTAATGTATTTATCTTGTCCAAAAAGTTGCAGGTTTGATACCAATAAAGTCAACATTTTGTGATATTAAAAGCACTTAAAATGTTTCCTAGGCTCCTATATCTCTAATGTTGCGGTCGGAGATTTGGGAACCAGCTCAGGTATCGACCTCGCCATTTTATTCCGCTTCAAAATAACGAAGCTATGAATTGTACTGAGTGGCTTTGGTCCCTTCCGTAAATCAAAGCAAATATATTTTTATTTAAAAATATTTTCTTTCATTAAAAAAATTTCTAATGTTTGTATATTATAAATATTTATAAATAATATTGTAGAACCACCCTCCCAACATCCACACTGAGCTCCCTCTTTTGCTTTTTAAAGGAATTCTTCAGTGACGACCAACACTTCTCAAACTTCGGTAGCTAATGTACCGTTTCTTTGAATGTAACTGTAATATTTGTTTTAATGCTAATCTATGCTATGGGTAGGTTAGTATGACCTGTGGATCATCAGCGAGATTGCCTCTGAAATTCTAAGATGCTCTAGGCAGAAGATACGTTTCATCGTAGGCTTCATAACTGGGCACTACTCTTTCAGAAAACACCTCCATAAAATGGGACAGCAAGACCCTATCTGCAGGAAATGTCATACGCAAGAGGAAACGGCCAAGCCTATCATTGACGAATGCGAGGCTCTTGCCCTCCCTAGATGAACTTCTTTAGGCATCATCCATACTAGAGAGTGACACCTAGACTCCATGAAAGGGTTATCGGACTTTGTGAATAAAGTGCGTGACCCGAGCCACTGGAACTAGGAAACATTGGGTTTGGAGTGAATGGTACAAAATGCTGATAAAAGCTGAGGTGCCTAATGACATACAAACCCGACTCGAAGAAGAAGAATGGGTAGGTTAAAAATAAAAGTATTTCTATCCTAAGTCCTGTTGACCCTTCTAAAGTACTTAGCTAGCCCCCCTTATAATATATAAATATATACAATATTCTTACATCCTGAAACTTGTTTTATAGATATTTTAAAGCTGACTCCGTTTCATCGGACTTTCAGAAATCCGTACGGGATCCCGTTTCATAAAGCAAGAATGAGCGAAGAATTGCATTCTGTAAATAACACGGCTTTTATTCGCCAAATAAATGTCGCCAAAATGTTAGACACTTATAATTCATTCAAAGTTTCGAGTACTGATTATTATCTCGCTGAATGGCGCTCTTCCCATTCTTGCTGGCGCTCATTTTTCAATTCCCTTGACAGAAAAAGAAATGGAGTTCCAGAAAGAGAGACTCGGAAACTTGACCGTCGAAAATTCCCACGGTTCCTCCTCCCGGAATGCCGGTCTCCAGAACCCGTCTCGGACGCACCCCGTCCACTCGAAGAGAAGACTCATTCAAGAAAAAAATGGGAAATCCGTTCACGATCCGACAATCCTTTCCCAGACGTCTGCCGAACCGGTCCGCCGTCCATCCCCGCTTGTTTGTATGCACGCGAGCGCTCTTCTTCCAAGGTTTGCCAACTGGCGATGAAAAAGTCGCCAAAGCGAATTTGTCATGCGCATTCATATTGAAATTAGAGTTTCGTCTCGTATTTTAGCAACGGT
This sequence comes from Latrodectus hesperus, assembly GCA_037975125.1. Classification (NCBI taxonomy): domain Eukaryota; kingdom Metazoa; phylum Arthropoda; class Arachnida; order Araneae; family Theridiidae; genus Latrodectus; species Latrodectus hesperus. The sequence continues at coordinate 13,475 of JAJQOW010002544.1, forward strand.
TAAAGTAAACAGTTTCTCTTGAAACTTCCTATTTTTTAGAACATTTTCATTGAATCTGGATTAGGGGGTTGTTGTTGTTTTCCTATGACACTTGGACAAGCGGTTTTAAAAGCACGTTTGGTGCGTTTTAAACCCCACTCTTTGGTACACAAGGAGCAGTGTTAACAGCATACTAAATGAATATTTTTAAAGTTTAAACTACCAATCGCGCTTATCTCAAAAAATGTAATTTCGTTGTTGTTGTTGTTGCTTATGACACTTGGACAAGCCAAGCTCGCTATGCCTTTGGCAGTGCGAATTGAGTCAATAGAGAGCGTCTTTCGTTTGGATCAGAGCACCACGAAGTCATGGAATCTGGATGAGGGGGTAATCCAGTTAAATGCCTCTCGTCTCTTACTGCCCTTTTAAAGTTGTGGTGGTAGGCGGCAGAGACTTTCATCGATGTTGAGAGTATTTAATGTGTCGTATCGTTTGTTTACCTTTTATTTCTAGGTTGTTAATATGAGTTTCTATGTGACTTGCACGTCACCCTAACGGTGGGATCCCATTTTCATGCAGTGCGCCCATCAGCATGACTTCCGCGATTACATACCAGAGTGCAGTGCCAGCCTAATGGAGTAATTTTAGGAATCCTGCAGTATACCTTAAGCTAATAACAGTATATTCAATGTAACCTATGTGACATGCACAACACTCTAATGGAGGAATTTTAATTTTCCCGTATGTACACTTTTCTTGTGAGAATTCAGTGAACTGGAATCTAAAAGGAGTTACAAATTGTTAAAAGCATAGGAACTCTCAGTTAGATTCGAATCCGGAAACTCTGCAGTTGTACGCTTGAGCTCTAATAGTTTAGTAACCTGCAGTTATTTATGCAGTTTAGTAAACAATTTTGTCTATAAAATCTTAATCTATAACGTACGAACTATTGCATTGAAAACCGGAACTTTTGCCATCCTTCTGTCTGCTCAAGTATATGTTGTTGTTGGTGCTTATGATACTTGGACAAGCCAAGCTCGCTCTGCCTTTGGCTGTGCGAATTAAGTCAATAGGAAGTGTCTTTCGTTTTGGATCAGAGCACCACGAAGGTGAAAGTACGACTTTGCTCTTTTTAAGGTGCCTCGTCATTTTGAACCACGGTCAGGTGACGAGGCCACATCTGAGCTGACACCTTCTTATCCACATCCACGCCACACCAGCGAAAGGACTTTAGACGTCACAGATGAACGTGGACACGTCCTCAACCCACGGAGTTCCAGCAACCAAGTGAAGGAAAGTACACCGTGGTCACCCTCCCAACCACTGCCCGCGGCAAATGATGCTTCACTTTGCTGAGCTTACGGGAAGCGGCGTGAAGCTACTGAGCCACTGGAGCTCGCTCGTGTATATAATTATGTTGAATGTGCTACTATTTCGAAGAGAACAGGTTCTTGCATATGCAAAAAACATACCAAGTCTTAAACAACAGTACTCCAAAAGGGGGTGGGGTAGAATTGTTCTTGCACGTGATCTGGTTAGTTAAAGCA
>JAJQOW010002545.1:0-16031 GCA_037975125.1 Latrodectus hesperus
AAAGTTCAGATAGTTTCCAAATCTCAAACAACAAATTTGTAAACTTTAATAAATATAACAGTAAAAAATTGGGAAAACGTTCTACTAATATTAATAAGAATCAGTATTTATTATAATCTATGAACATTCAGTTTTGTTATGAAGGTTTTTGTATTAGTATTCTCTAGAAAGTACACAACAACACGTAATAAATACTACAGCAATTATATAAGCATTTATGAAGTTTATCTATGTATAAAAAAACTTGCAAAAGAAAAAAAATGTCTTGCATGTTAAATGTGCCAAATAAAATTATCAGTATACTTCACATCATTACTTTTGATGGCAAGAGAAAATGATTTTCTTTTTGTATACTATATGTACAAAATCTGATTCAATAAACAGATATTTAAACATCTGATTTAACTACAGAAAGTAAAACCACAATAGTTAAGAATTACTTTCTGAATGTTTCAAACTATAAATGTACATCCAGGCTATTACTTTTATTTAAATTGATCAAAAGTAACTCCAGATATCTAATGAAAAACAAAATGAATATCTATATACACTAACGATTGACGTTATAAAAAAAATTTCGTATGCAATTTTAGAATCAAGTTACCAATTTAATCTACTGCGCTTAATTTAACATTTTATAAATAATAGTGGAATAATATTTTTAAGAAATATATATTGAAAGATTGAAGTTTATACATATTAGAAGAGAAATATTTTTCAAGGAATATATATTTATCATATATGTTGAAAGACAGCATATCTAAGCTAATTCTCTGTCCAAAAATTTAAAAAATACACATTCAAATAATAAACATTACGAATAAGAATTGCAATGAACAATACTAGAAATCTCTCCAATCTTTACAAATGGCTGTCATCCTTTTCAAAATGTTTTCAGAAATTTCTATTGCCATAAATAAAAGAAGAAATCAATAAAATATATCTTTTTAAATACATTATGTGGTTTTAATAGTTATAAACTTATCAATTTTTAAGAAAATTCAAATTTTTCCCCAATTTTAAAAATTTGGGAATTTTCAAAATTTCCATGGGAAAAAACCCGGTTTATTCCCATCCTTGCAACACTAATTACCGGCACTTTTAACAGCAACCGTTGCATTTCCGATGTGTTAAGGCCCGTGGCTCTGCCCTATTTTCAAGGCCTCCCTAATGCTTTGTTTCAACAGGATAATGCACGACCACATGTTGCTCGTACTGTTCTGAGCTTCCTTGATACAGAACTGATTCGACTGTTACCCTGGCCAGCACGTTCTCCTGATCTGTCACCCATTGAGAACGTGTGGTCAATGGTTTCTGGGCGATTGGCACGATACTGTCGATAAACTGTGGCATAGTGTTGAAGCTGCATGGACTGATATCCCCGTATAAGCCATACAATCTCTATTTGACTTTATGCCTAGGCGGATAAATGCTGTTATTGCAGCCAGAGGTGGCTGCTCTGGGTACTGATTTCTCAAGATCTATATATCCTAATTTCCTGTATATCTAATCACTTGTTCTTTCCACTATAATGTATGTGTCCAATAAATATCGTTCTGTTATTTGCATTCCTTTTTGGTGTAGCAATTTTAATGGCCAGTAGTGTGTTTTTATTTCGGGTACATCAAGACTGCTATTAATAATTTCAATACAAGTTTCATCATTTTCCTAATCAGCAGCATTTACTATTTTGGTCCGATTGACCCATGGAAACTGTTCATCGTTTCCAAAATTATACTCCCAAAAGTCCAAATATGAGATGAATCCCAGAAAAGCTATCAAATTCTTCTTTCACACTGTTATGGACTACATTCTCGCAGATGTTCTTTGCTCTTTTATTTTTCATACTGCATAGAAATGAATGACAAAGTAATTAACCTTAATAATCCTTGTTAATTTTTTAAAACTTTTTTGATCATCTATAAAATAATACTTAATTTTTAGCAGTACAAGCAGTAAACCGGCCGGTATTTTGCCTGAAAATTGGAACTGTCCCAGTCACAAACGTTAACACGCCTGGCAAGCATAATTATAATGCAATATAGTGGACATATTATAATATAAAATTTTATATTTTAAAGTCACATTGTTCCATATTAAAATGTATTATTTTGTAATGATTGTCACATAAATATTTGCACCCAGAATTGTTTGACAAAAAGTTACTTTTTCAAGCTGAAAATTTTACCCGAAAATTAAGTTTTATCATGTGTATTGCATCTTAGAAGATAATATAAGTGGTAAAGCCTCTTCATGGTTCGCTCATGAAATATTGTGAGAGTCCTGTTTCGACCATATTAAATAATTTTGAACTAGAAAATGATTGAACTAAGAAAATAGCATTGATACATATAAATAATCTGCGATGTTTAAAAAATAGCTTCTCCTCCTAATACCTATAAAGCTGAGCAGGAACTACTAATGAATCAATATTTTCAAGGAATTGCTAAAATTAATAAATGCATAAATACAGAAAAATATTAAAGTTAAAAAAATATTAATAAATATATTCGTAGTCAGTTTATATTTTTTAAACAAAAATTATTTTTCAAAAATTTGAAAAATGTGACTGGATATTTTGAAATTTCAAATCTCTAGCATTTATAGAAAAAGTGGAAATAAAAAATTTAATATAAAAAGAGAAATTATAATTAATAAATAATAGGCAAAGTGGAAAAGAAATTAGTTAATCATCAATGAACTAATGTGATGAAGAAACGGAAACATCATCGTACCACAGACGATAGAAAATTTTCTTACGATACGCATAAACTGACCACATAATTACCAAATTTAATAAACATTTGAGGGCTTTTTAAATTCCTTATTATTTGGAAGAAAATCGGAACCAAGCGTATTTTCTGAAATCATTTATCAAAACTTAGATAGATAGATAGATAGTAGAAAGTTATTTATCTATCTATCTATCTATATATATATATGAGCACATGCTACAAAAGATTTTTATGCAGACTCTAGTCGACTATAAAACATAAATATACTCATCAATAACCCCAAGATATTTCTGCTCTGAACCAAAACTGAAACTGTTAAAAACGAAACAGGAATAAAAATGTTGTTGTTACACTAATAACTACTAATGACACTTGGACAAACCAAGCTCGCTATGCCTTGGCTATGCGAATTTAAGTCAATTAGGAGCGTCTTTCGTTTTAAATCAGATCACCATGAAGGTGAAAGTACGACTTTGCTCTGCACACATGCCATAGATACCCTTTTATAAGGTAGGCAACCATTCACTCCTCATTCATACAAGGAAAGGACAAAGACAGGATAGATAGAGAAAGAAAGTACATCATTCCCGAACCGGGAGTCGAATCCAGGACTTCCTTGTCCGCAGTCAGGTACGCTGACCACTAGACAAGTTGGGCGGAGTAAAAATGGAAGTCCATCTAAAATGTTTAACAAAATCTTGAACAATTTAAATGCAACCGACTTTGATAGGGTCATCTGTTTCTTAGGTGACCTCAGTTCCAAGGATCCCACTTTTTTTGTTAATTAATAAATTGGTTTGAATACTGCTGAGGGAGCAAAGTAAATATTTAATTTTATATGTGAATGTATGTATACATCTTTAGTATATCATTTCATTTTACATTTCCTATCTTGTCGCATAATTATCTACTTAATAGTGTATGCAATCCTAAGTATACATGTACAGTGGCGGCAAAAAGTATTGGCACAATATGTTTTTTTAACGTTAACTCTTAAGAAAATCATACTATTTTTATAATTTTTTTCACAACCAAAAAAGAAATTTACATTGATATAAATGTGTTTTAAAAAATTTTGTTTAACTACCAATTTTATTTTAAAAAATAAATTGTTTAAGTAAGTCAAGTGGAAATAAATATTGGCCCAATTAATGTACTCTAAATTTTGTAGTTAGTTTCGTATCACTGTTTGTATATATAGCTACAATACATAGTATAAATTGGGAACAAAGTTTCTAAATGTATAAATTTATATAAATATTTAAATTAAATAGTTATGCCTAAAACAAAAGAACTTAGTATAGGAACACGTGAAAAGATAATTTTTCTGCGAAATCAAGAAAAAACATATCGTGAAATTGCTGCTCATTTAAAGTTAAGTTTTTCCTCAGTGAGAAATGTGTGTAAAAGGTATAAAGAGCGTGGTACGTTTGAAAACCAAAAGCGCACAGGACGACCAAAGAAGCTAAATGCTAGAATGGTGAGAAAAGTTATGAAAGAAATCGAAAAAAATAATTTTGCCAGCGCGAGAAATTTGGCTAATAGGGTCGAGTCAGTTTCTGGAGTACAGGTCTCTGAAAGAACAATAAGAAACGTACTGCACTCTGTTGGTCTACATGGCAGAACACACCAAGAAAAAACCTTTTATCAGTGAAATAAATCGTCAGAAACGCCTCGCTTTTGCCAAAGAATACATGAACAAACCTCTTGATTTATGGAAAACTATTGTTTTCACGGACGAAAGTAAGTTTAATGTGTTTGGTTCTGACGGTAAAAGGACAATTTGGCGAAGAAAAAAGGAAGAGTTAAAGAAGAAAAATGTGATTGTTAATGTAAAGCATGGAGGTGGGCATGTTATGGTGTGGGGATGTTTTTCATATAATGGTGTTGGAAACCATGTTTCTTTTGAAGGCAATTTGAATGCAGAACGGTACGTGAACATTTTGCCTGATAATCTGAAAGCAAGTGTTACAAAAATGGGACTTCAAAGTGACTATATGTTTCAGCAGGACAACGACTCAAAACATACTGCATTCAGAGCCAAAGAATGGTTACTGTACAGTGTACCAAAACAGCTTCACACTCCTTCCCAATCACCATATATAAATATAATTGAAGATTTATGGCATTCTCTAGATGTGATGGTGAGAAAACACCACATTACTGGAAGGAATCATTTGAAACAACTTTTGGCTGAAGAAGGGACAAAATAAGCTTAGACTTGATCCAAAACTTGGTTCACTCAATGCCCAGGCGTCTCCAAGCCATTATTGATGCAAATGGCCTTTTTATTAAGTATTACATTTAAATTAAACGTTGTTTAACGTCAAATGATGAAAATGTGCCAATACTTTTTTCCAAGTAGATTTATGTATTTTTTTATATTTATATATAGTATTTAAAATTAAAAAAAATTTTGTGAAGAACACATTGTTTCAGTTAATCCTAAGCATTTTGTTTATTCTAAATTGAATGAATTGATTTATTTAATAAATTCAAAATTTGCAAAAAAGTAGATGTGCCAATACTTTTTGCCGTCACTGTATTTGTGATCAAAGCTTTTAAATAGTAGTTTTTCTTATAGGAAACTCGATCGGAGAACGCAAGAATTTGCGGAAATAGGTTTAATGTTTCATTATAGTTTTAAATTAATTACAATTCAAGTGAATAATTTAAATATTGTTTTTACATAATAAAATACAAGTACACATTATTGAACTGCTGTTACTCAATGGATTTAATTCATTGAATGACACGCACAACCCATCTTGTACAGATGACATTTATCTATTCTCAGAAATGGTCGGAAATATTGCACATCTTCAAAAAGCTGCTTCCTCTTCTTCTCCCCGGAGAAGGGAACCACTTTTGAAAACCACCCCTTTTCTTTTCCCCGACTGCTGTCGGAAACGAATGAAATGTGACTTATCCTGCTGGAGGGCTTTGGTTTCAAAGAAAGAAAATAGATGATAAGATTCTGAAATTTATGGCAACACGTCCGGTTTGGGAGAAGAAAAGTGATCCTTGGGATATAAGTTTCCCTTTTTTGACCTTGTAGTTCACCTAAAGGCGTCGCAACGGCCCCGGTTCACCCCACTTCAATCAAAATTTCAAGGTTTTTATGGTTCTTTGTATGACGTTCGCGAAAGAAAGTTGCAACAAGTAAAATCGTTTTTTAACGAAAAAAAGGAGAATTTTTCTTTTATTTTGGTCTGTTTCAAAAGCTGATTTTTTTTTCAAATATCAATATTCGATTTCTAGATTTCAGTAAGTTTGTTGAAGATTATTTAAAATTAATATTTAGTTTGTATACATTTTTCAAAATTGTTCTAAAACTTCGTTTGTTCATTATGTTCGTTAAGGAATTTTAGTAAGTTTATGAGTGAAATCATTCAGCTTACTTTAACCACTTCTAAAATAGAAGTGAATGACTCGAAATATAGAAATATATTATTTGTGAAATTAATTTTCTTCAGTAGTTAAAATTTTAGATAAAATGAATGCATTTTTTTTTGTACATTTTGAAACTTATGTGAACGGACGGAACAGCTGTTTTTATTCAGATTTTTTTAATCTTCCTCATTTACAAGAACGTGAGAAGAAATTGATTTCTTATTCTTTCATATCCCTGGAAAGTTGAGTACAAAACCTGCTACTTTTGAAGGCCATTGTTTTCGTAACGAAATTGTACGTAACAAAAGAGGAAAATTGCAATTTGGAATTATTTATATATATATATATATATATATATATATATATATATATATATATATATATATAAACTAAACTCCATAAAATTTAACTCCCCATGTGGGCCAAGGCCTACAGTGCCTATAACTATTTTCATGACCGAGGGCCCTGCGGTGCGAAGCATAAGTCCCAGTTAGGTGGTCAGCCTGACGTAAGACCCCCAGTGTTTAGTTCCCAAGCATGCTTGGTACTCAGTTAATCGACCCACTGAAGGGATGAAAGGCTGAATATATATATATATATATATATATATATATATATATATATATATATATATATATATATACAGGGTGATCTTTTTTAAAGTGACAGCTATAGCGCGATCAAATATCCGGAATGGCATCAAACTAGGTATTCAGACTAATCAAGATACGGGAAATATGATTCCGTGAAAAAAATGTTAGTTCCAAAAATCGCCAAGGTTATTTTGTGGCGCTTTACAATGTATAAAATGTGAGAAAAGAGAAATATCGACACATACAATCGTACAATTAAATTATTAATGTCTATTTATTACATTAACTTCCCCGGTGAGGAATTAGACCTCATTCCATGTGAGCTCCGTTTTAAGAAATTACACCGTGCATTCTGCGCACAGCGTTCCCCACAGCTGAACGTAACATGTTACGAGGAATAATCTGCACTGTCTTTGTTATGTTGTCTTTTGGAATAGACAAATTTGATACTCCATCAACATAAACGCATGTTCCGGTAACGTGAGAGGCATGGCCACTGGAGCTCGTTTACTTCAGCTGAGATTATTTGTCGGAGCTTGCTACTTGCTTTTATAGACCCTATTACTGGCACAGTCATCTAACAATATTTGCATTTTGCTTTGATACCTGTATTTTATGTTAATTTTCATTATTGCAAACTGCAGCAGCGCCACAAAATGCCCTAGCGGTGACTTTTGAGCTAAAACTTTTTTACGGCATTTTTCTCCATGTCTTGATTAGTCTAACTACCAAGTTTGGTGTCATTTCGGCTATATTAGATCGCGCTACAAGACGCTCCAAACACTGTCACTTTTAAAAAGATCACCCTGTACATACATATATATGTACTTTTAAAGATATTTATTATTTACTTCACTTTTTGTCCAAAATGTCACTTTGCTTCTCGAAATGAGGTCTCATATAAATAAACTTAAAGCCAATCCAATCACACGTATTTAAAAATTACTCTTATCTGTGAAGCTATTCAATATATTATGGTGACTCCATCCGTCCTCCGATGCATTGCAATACTTGAGAATGCCGGGAAAGCCGAAAAATATTTCGCTGCAGTGACAAAAAAATTTGCTAATTAGACTATTATTTTTAAATATTACGCTGTGGGAATGTGGAAATAAAAAAGAAGGAAAAACCGATTTTGTACATATTTTCTGTACCCCAGAGATTATGGATAGATGACAATTTCAAAGGAGAACAACTACACTTCTCTTTTTCCCAAGAAAGCAGAGTTGCGGTTCACCGTTGCCTAGTAGTAAAATAGAGTTCTTTGGAGCATATGGTCTGCCGCTCAATCCCAGCCACTATTGAACAATGGAAGATGAATTGTGTTCTTCTAAATTCGCAGGCACATCTAGGACAGTGGGGTGCTTTCTTCTTCTTCTTAGAGTTGGGTTTGTATGTCATTGGACACCTCTGCTTTTATCAGCATTTTGTACTATTAACTCCAAACCCAATGTTTCCTAGTTCCAGTTGCTCGGGTCACCCACTTTATTAATCAAGTCCGATAAACCTTTAATGGAGTCTAGGTGTAACTCTCTAGTATGGATGATGCTTAAAGAAGTTAATCTAGGGAGGGCAAGGGCCTCGCATTCGTAAATGATATGCTTGGCCGTTTCCTCTTGCGTATGACATTTCCTGCAGATAGGGTCTTGCTGAAACAGTCCCATTTTATGGAAGTGTTTTCTGAAATAGTAGTGCCCAGTTATGAAGCCTACGATTAAGTGGGGTGCTTTAGAGATTTCTGGGTTTTCTCCCTTGCAATATGTGAATGCGACCCACTATCTATGAAAAATCATGCTGGGGGGGCACTGCTAATTTTTACCTACAAAGAGGGGTGAAAGCAGGCACAATTCGGGAATGGCCTTGATACCTTGTACATTTTAAAGTTTACGTTTATATATATATATATATATATTACCATTTAAATTAATTTAATATCCTGTAATAAGATTGGAAAAATAACAACATAACTTTTTTTAAAAAAATTCGCCAGAAACCGCAGACTAGTTTGTGCTTCTTTCCAGTCTGTGTTAGGTTCCGGTTGTCAGATGCAATACCATCCCCAACAGCCTGCCGCGTGGAGTGGCGGTTGCCACCTTCAGGATGGCAACGGGTCACGACTACCTTCAGAAGCATCTCCACAGGATCGGCCTTGCCGATACTCCCCTCTGCCCACCCTCAGGGGGTTTACCTTCTTTAGGTAAACACGGGTGTCACAATCCCGAGGTACCCCAGTGATCTGTCCTCTTCTTTCTTTTCTTCTCTCCTCTAATCTTCTGCTTTTTCTTCCTCTTCTCCCTCAGTGTGGTTGCCTCGCAAGAGGTTGAGGGCTCCCCTTGAGTAGCTTTCGCCGCTCTGTTGCTATTAGCTACTCTTGCGGACTAAATCACCCACGTGTTTGCCGTGCGTGGAGACCCGTGTCCCTGGAAAGGAGGATCCTGGTAATTGAGGCCTCCAGAGACCAACACATTGCTTTGGCCTCTGCTTCAGGTAAACGGGAGGTGTGTTGTGGTCCTCAGCACATCAATCGGCTTTATGGATCAAGCGATCGGTACATCTACTGGGTGACTCGTTAAGGGTGGAGGCCACTTCAGGGATGTACTGTGAGCGTATAGGACCTGGCTAGCACTGGTGCAGCTGGTCTGCATCCCCTTGTTGGACTCGGTGGTGGGTGGTGCCGTCAGGTCCCAAAATTTCCATCTTTATTATGGAAACATTATTCTCTTCTCTCCCACGGGAGCATACATTGAAAGAATTAAAAGCCAAGTTTTATATTGTGAAGCGAAAGGAGGGTACATTTGATAATGTATCCCCTTTCCTAATCCAGAAAGGTATTTCTGGCAATATCGGCGAAGTGAAGAGCATCCGGAAGCTTCGTTCTGGTGATTTGATGATAGAAGTTGCTTCAGATGCACAAGCAACTCTGATTGGCAACATGAATAAGCTAGCTAACCTTGAGGTGTCTGTCTCTCCTCACTTGAATCTTAACTTTTCACGTGGTGTGGTATCCGCCAAGGATTTGTTAAATACGCCTACGGACGAGATCTTAGAAAATCTTATAGATCAAAAGGTCTGTGCTGTTAAACGCATCACTGTCAGACGGGATGGGCAGGTAATTAATACTAAACATCTCGTACTGACATTTGCGACGCCAGACCTACCGCAGCATATTAAAGCTGCGTATATGCATCTATCCGTCAGGCCGTTTATACCAAATCCTTTGCGTTGTTTCCAGTGCCAGAGATTTGGTCATTCCAAAGCGACTTGCAGAGGCAAACTGACTTGCGCTCGCTGCGCAGCAGTTGGCCACGACAGTTCGTCTTGTACTGCAAAGGAGAGGTGTGTCAACTGTAAAGGTGACCACCCCTCCTACGCTAGAAGTTGTCCTATCTGGTTACTGGAGAAGGAGATCACAACCACTAAAGTTAAGAATAACGTTTCATATCCTGAGGCGAGACGAGCTGTTACAGCACGTACACCTCAAGCAGGAGTTAGCTATGCATCTGTCGCTGCCAAGGTCACCAGAACAGCTAGTACACAAACCGATGCCCTTTCACTTCCACTAGTCAAATTACCCCTCACATCTGATAAAAGCCCAAAATCAACCTCTACAACTATTCAACGTAGAAAAGCTCCGATGGCTAAGTCTAAAGCCATGAAGGCCTTAAAATTAAAATCTGCAAAAGAGGGCAAAATTAGGCCCTCTATATCCACCCGTAAAGCCTTAAACCTGGAGGCTGACGCTGTTTCCTTACATCCCTCGGACGAAGATTTATCGCTCGAGGAGATGTCGGATGACATGCCTTCCAGCTCCGGGAAAGGAGCTTTTCAAATTGAACAATAACTTCCTTTGTTTCTTGGAACTGCCATGGTTTGCGTTCTCATCATGATGACATCAAGTCTATAATTTCAGCCTACAACCCCGCATGTGTTGCACTTCAGGAAACATTCCTGAAGTCCAGCAATAACATTTCCATGCGTGGGTTTAGAAGCTTTAGAAAAGACTGTGGTGACGATGGTGCAGTGTCTGGAGGTGTTTGTATATTAACATCTAATACTTTTCCCAGCACTGCCCATCCATTGAATACTACTCTACAGGCTGTTGCTGTAAGAATTCATACTACATGCTTATTAACAGTCTGTAGTTTATATTTACCACCACATGATGTCATCCGCCAAGAGGAACTCGATGCATTAACAGATCAGCTGCCAACACCATTTCTGTTGTTAGGTGACTTTAACGGCCATAGTTCTTTGTGGGGAAATGATGATACTAATTCTCGCGGTCGGCAGATAGAGCGGTTTATTTCAGATAATAGTCTCTGTCTGCTGAATACCGACGAGAAGACATATTTCCATGTACCCACAAGAACGTTTCATTCTCTCGATCTAGCCATCTGTTCTCCATCTCTTCTGCCATTGTTAAATCTAATAGTAGGAAATGATCTGCATAACAGCGATCATTTTCCTCTCGTCATCTCCCAGACTGGAGGTAGTAGTGTAAGACAACGCTTACCTACTTACGTGTACAGTCGGGCAGATTGGACGTTATTTACACAATTGGCAGTTGTTGATAACGAAATGGTTACGATCGATGATATTGATGATGCCATATATAAGGTCACCGAAGCAATATTGAATGCAGCTGATGCGTCAATTCCTAAGAGTTCCTTTACAACACACAGGCGTTGCAAACCTTGGTGGAACAAAGAATGTCAACAAACTTACAGAAAACAAAGGAAGTTATGGGGGTTATTTCGGAGGTACCCCACAACGGAGAATCTTATCGCCTTCAAGAGAGCAAAAGCACTAGCTCGCAGAGCTCGTCGTCGAAGTCAGAAGGAATCCTGGTCCTGCTATGTATCTTCAATAACATCTTCAACTTCCAGTAAGCAGTTGTGGAGAAGGGTGAAAGCAGCCAATGGAATTTATAGAGAATTTTCTATTCCTATTTTAAAATCCGGAGCTGCTATATACTCTTCTCCTACGGATATTGCTAACGTCCTTGGTGAAGCATTTGCTAACGTCTCAAGCTCGAACTCTTATAGTCCTTCGTTCTTGAGGACTAAGAGTCGTGCTGAGCGAGTACCAATTCGCTTCAACCATCGACATACTTTACCGTACAACTGTGAATTTGGAATGTTTGAATTGCAGAAAGCTTTACAGCAGGCCAAAAATACCAGTCCAGGACCTGATGGAATCAGTTATCTCATGCTTCAACATTTGAGTCCAGACTCCCTGTTGAACTTACTTTACCTGTTCAATAGGATCTGGACGGAAAATGAATTTCCATCTCTATGGCAAGAAGCAATAGTGATTCCTGTCCTAAAGGCTGGTAAGGATCCTTCAGATCCTTCAAATTATCGACCAATTGCTCTGACGAGCTGCTTATGTAAGACTCTCGAACGTATGGTCAACGCCCGTCTCGTATATGTCTTAGAAAAAAATAATTGTATACATATCAATCAGAGTGGCTTCCGTAAAGGGAGATCCACTCTTGATAATATAACATATTTGGAGACCCAAATCCGCAATGCTTTTGTGCGGAGGAACCATCTGGTCTCCATTTTCTTTGACATCGAGAAGGCATACGACCGTACATGGCGATATGGAATTCTCCGTACATTATATGATTTTGGCTTTCGGGGTAATCTGCCGATATTCCTACAAAATTTTTTATGCTCCCGTGGTTTTAAAGTACGTATTGGAAACTATACTTCCAATACTTTTACACAATCTGAGGGTGTTCCTCAGGGCTCTATTTTAAGCGTCACACTTTTTAGTCTCTTCATCACTAACATTCTTCATCAGCTTCCATCATCCGTACATGGTACTTTGTTTGTAGACGACCTGCAAATATCATGCGAGGGGTCTAATATGCGATTAATTGAGAGACAACTGCAAACAGCAGTTAACAAACTTGCTGCATGGTGTGCTGAGAATGGCCATACTTTATCACCAAGCAAGAGTAAATGTGTCCACTTCTGTAAAAAGACTAGCTTGCATAATGATCCAATAATTTACATCAACAACACTCCAATACAAGTAGTCAATGAAATAAAATTCTTGGGTATTATCTTTGACAGAAAATTGACCTTTCTTCCGCATATTTTACATTTGCGGAAGAAGTGTGAGCGATCGCTTAATATCCTCAAGGTGTTGTCAAATACATCTTGGGGTGCAGATCGCACATCACTACTTCGAATTTATCAGTCATTGATTTTATCCCGCATTGACTACGGAAGTGTAGTTTATGGATCGGCTAGATCTTCTGTTTTACGAAGATTGGACACAGTTCATCACTCTGCTTTGAGGATATGCTCTGGGGCATTCCGCACATCCCCCGTCCAGAGTCTATACGTGGTTTGCCATCAATTACCGTTAGACCTGAGACGTATGCAGCAGTCTCTCAGTTATTATGCTAAAATCATGTCGACCCCTGATCATCCATTACGTTCTATGATTCCTAATGCCTCTTTGAAACGACTATATGATGCTCGTCCATTGAGCATCCCACCTTTTCTCACAAGAGCCAAATCACATCTCTGGCTCACAGACCTATGTGATGTTCGGATAGAGTCAACTAATCAATTTCTCTATCCACCTTGGTATGAACCAACAAATACCTTTATAAATACCTTTGCTCAATTTAAAAAATCGGACACAACACCTATTGTTTTTCAGCAGCTGTACTATTCTCATCGCTGTCAGAATCAATTATACAAACCTGTATTCACAGATGGTTCTAAAACAGCAGGACATGTGGGCTGTGGAGTTTTTATTAATAATACAGCGTTTAGTTACAGCCTACATTCGTCCTGCTCCATCTTTACTGCTGAAGCAACTGCTATATACTATGCGCTTCAGCATGTGAATACAGGCGATTACCATAAATATTGTATCTATACTGACAGCATGAGTATTATTGAAGCTTTGAAAAACAATAGTGTTACCTGTCATCCTGTTGTGTCCAAAATTTTTAAAGCATTGGATTCCCTTGCTGGCAAGGGAAAAGAAATTGTATTTTGTTGGATACCAAGCCACATGGGTCTTGAAGGAAATGAGAGAGCAGATGCAGCTGCAAAGGCTGCATCAGATCCAATATTACCATCGGTTCCTCTCTCAGATGTGAGAAAGGCTATAAAAAGTTCTATATATGGTCTTTGGCAGGAGTCATGGAACTTGCAGGTCGGCAACAAGTTGCATACCATCTTCTCATCCCTCACCTCATTGTCAGTTTTACCGATACGAAGTGCTGATGTAAGATTAACCCGCCTTCGTATCGGACACACACGTTTCACACATAGACATTTGTTTCTAAATGAATTAAATCCTTGGTGTGAAGCGTGTGATGAACCATTCACTGTTTATCATATTTTAATTTCATGTTCATATTTTAACCAATATCGTTTACACTTTTTTAAATGTGATATTTTAACATTATATGATTTGCTTGGGGAATCACCCCACAGGAACCTATTTGCCTTTTTGAGGGCAATAGGTTTTATACATAATATTTAATTTTTGTTTTCTAAGTTTTTATAACATATGTTTTTTTGATTTTCATTTTATACTTTATAATATGATTTTAATGTAAAATGTATACACTGATTTTTGTATTTTAAAAGTTTTAATGTTGCTTGGGTTTAAGAAAAAAAATAATGTAAAAAAAAATAAATAATAAAAAAAATATTAAATAAATATATGCTTCATAACTATATTCTTGGCGCAGCATGTCCGTTCTTGGACCTTGCGCCATAAAACCCAACCAACCAACCAACCAACTCCCCTCTGCCCCCTGTGCTCTACAGGCGAGGGTAAAGCCGAACACCTGGCTTACTGTAATGCTCTGAAACAGGCCGACGACGACTTGCATGGGTGGGCTGGACTCTTCTGGGAAGCACGGCACCAAATGGCCCATCGGCCACGGGCGGGCGTTGGATGAAGAAGAAGAAGTCTGTGTTAGGCGCAGTTTTGTATTCAACTCCTTCACCCCGAAAACAAAATGCAGCCAACAAAGAGAATAAAGATTACATTTCCATAGATACATATTGGACTAAAAAAATCACAAATAATCCTCGAGTTTTGGTTTGATTCGAGATAATTTTTCTTAGAATTTCGAAAACTTACCCATAGACTAAATTTAACAGTTTTTTAAGCACTGTTTTAAAGCGAAACTGAAGGCACATTCACACACACACAAATTTTCTTGTTTCTCTCACTTTAATGAAAAGTCAGTTTTTTTATTGAGGTGTGTTATTCAGTTTTACAAGCTCTTCACGTCAAATTCTGCTAAATATTAACGACTGTTATTGCAAAAAGAAAAATATGAAAATAATAATTTATACTGGAAATCGCGCTATTGAAGACAATAGTGTTTTTACACAATAGTTTTAGTCTATATAATAGTTTTCTAGACAATGGTATTTCAATATAAAAAAGTATGCATCGATGGATAATTTTTGTTATCAGCATTATAAAGTCGCCAATGATAATTTTTAGCAATAACACTGAATATATATATATATATATATATATATATATATATATATATATATATATATATATATATATATATAAGAAATAAATTTATTGAAAATTCATTTATTTTTTTTATCACCATGAATGTAGGAAAGTTTTCACATTTAAGTGAAAGAAATGTGTTTTCCTTAATAAATATAGACTATATATTTTGGGAAACAGTACAATACATATGAACACATTCTGGGTCATTAATACTTATTAAGGACAACTCGTATGATGTTATTTTTTTAACATATAAATTTTACAAATAAGAATTTGATAATAGATGTCTAAAAGTTAAGTTCATTTTAAGATGTTAAACTATAATTTTGTAATTTAACATGTTTCTGTTCTTAGATATACTCGTAGAATTAGAGTATGAAATAATGGTAAAGTCGCTTAAAGCATAAGATATAGTGTCATAACTTTATATATATATATATATATATAACTTTATATATATATATATATATATATATATATATATATATATATATATATATATATATATATATATATATATATATATACATATATATATATATATATATATATATATATATATATATATATATATATATATATATATATATATATATGAAGTTATGACACTATATCTTATGCTTTAAGCGACTTTACCATTATTTCATACTCTAATTCTACGAGTATATCTAAGAACAGAAACATGTTAAATTACAAAATTATAGTTTAACATCTTAAAATGAACTTAACTTTTAGACATATATTATCAAATTCTTATTTGAGTGTGAAGAATCAAAATTTTAATTTC
>JAJQOW010002546.1:0-16026 GCA_037975125.1 Latrodectus hesperus
TTTATCTATAATCCATGATTCCAAATTCTCAATTTATTTTGGCGATGAAGAAATGTTGCCAAGATGGCGTATTGTGACGTGCGCGATGACGTAAATACTAGGGTTACCAAAATAGAATTTTCTGCATCATTCTTATAGGTCTCCATATGTATGACATAATAAAAATGAGATTGCGAGAGAAAATCCGCCAAAAAAATCGCTAATCTCAGAATTTGGCATCATGGATTATACGGCACCTGTGCTAGAACCAAATAAAGTATTAGATATAATGACTAGCTATCAATTTTAAATTGTATAGAATGTGTGGTCGTACACAACAAGAAAGTTGTAGTAACATCACATTAAGCCTATATAGTTTTTAAGTTTTGATGACATTGCAATTACGAATGAAAATAATTTAGTAAAGTTGAGTTAAGATGTACAGATCATATATTATTTACCCGTTAGATGTTGTAGGAAACTAGCTTAAAAAAAGGCAGACAACTTAAATGGGGTTTGGAAGACAGTAAGACAATAAGTTTATGTTAATTGTAGGGACATACTATAGTAAATGCGTATGACGATTTCTTGAAATGTATACCTTTTAATATATATGAAATTTTAATCAAAGTTTCTTTTGATACTTATACTAGGTACCCACCAATGGCGAAGTGGTTAGCGTCTCTAACTTCGAAGCAGTAGGTTCCAGGTTTGAATCCTTGTTTTAGCATGGTGTTTCCTTTCACTGTGTGTGTATCTTTAACCCTTCACTTTTAGGGTGACGATGGCACACCTACTGGGCGCCACATTGTATAAGATGCCATCACATTCTCCCCTTGTACTGCTGAATAGGTATATTCTAAGTACAGCCGGGTATTAAAAAACTTATACTAGGTTTAAATAAGCATTTTTATGTTAAAAATCAAGTTGCAGTTTTATCAATCACTTTAAGTGCTTAAATAGCCGCCCAACTTGTCTAGTGGTCAACGTGACTGAGTGCGGGTAAGGAGGTCCTAGGTTCGAATCCCATTTCGGGCATGGATGTATTTTCTCTCTCTCTTCTATCTATCCTGTCTTCGTCCTTTCCTTGTATGACTGAGTTGTGAATGGTTGCCTACCCTATTAATGGGTACCAATCGCATGTGTGTACTGAGCAAGTCGGACTCCAAACCAATTATGGTTCTGTTGGAAAAAATGGAGCAGCGCACCCCATGTTGCCAACCTAGCTGGCACACGACAACAGCAACAAGAAGTGCTTAAATTTATAATTAAAATTTGCATTAACTTTAAGATTCAACTTGATTTTATTCTTGTAAAGATGATAGATTTAAAATGTTAAATAAAAGAGGAACATTCTCGAAAAGACAGAGTCACAAAATTGGAAATATTGGTTTGTTTTATTTCGCAAAAAATTAAACACACAGTGATATTGTCTATTAAACAACATTTGTGGCAACTCAGCCACAGTAAATCCCTAAAGGGGAATGAGAAGCGCATCTTCCCTATCCGATGGGGAATCTAGCCAGTTGCTATTTGGATGCGGTCGAATGAAGACCGTATTGGCACCAAAGTATTATGGTGTGGAATTAGATTTTTATGGAATATAATCATGAAAATTGTTATTTGTTAATTGTTATTGTTAAAATAAAATATTAAAGGCAATAGGACTTATTAATGAAAGGAAACACACACGCTACAAATTGGCAACGCAACAACATTAATTTGAATTAAAAATGTAATTTCGTTTTTGAAAATGAAGACGAGAAATCTGTTATCTTATCTATATATATATATATATATATATATATATATATATATATATATATATATATATATATATATATATATATATATATATATATATATATATATATATAGGTGTGAGTTTTAAAATTAATTTTGTGAGTTTTTTCCTTTTTGATTTTTCAATTCTATGATTATTATTTATTGACGATAAAATTTCTCTTTTTTTTACACATTAAAAAATCTAAAAGAGGTTGTCTCAATTTAGTTTATAAACATGTTTTTTCTTGAAATCAAATTTTTTTTGGCACCAAATGACCTACTCAGACATTTTCCTCGTAATGGGACCCTTTATTTTTTATTTTTAAATATCTATGAGGACATTATATCGTGAAAGATGGTGAAACGGTCACTTGAGCCTGGTCACCTGGATTAGATGGATTGTGCACGAATCCTTGACTAAAAGAAGTGACTCGGGTTCACCATATCCTAGTGATAAGATTAGGCTATGGAGAATGGAAAATAAGCATATGGTAGTATTAAAGCAATTACAGAAAAACAATCAAAGCTGCCATTAAAATTAAAACGCTTTCTTTACATCTTAGTGCTAAGACCTATTATAACCTATGCTTCTCCAGTATGGAACAATATTAGAAAAGATAATCAACGAAAACTACAAATTTTCCAACTAGTGGTTAGGGTATCGGTCTTCCGTCCAGAACGGCGGGGTTCGATTCCCATTGCCGCCAAAGACCCACCGGGTAAATGCGATATAAGTGCTCGTTAAATCTGTGGAATCGAAAGTCCTGTGGTCGGTTATTGAGCTGTTACCATGGGTGCAATGGTCTGAAGAAAATTTCCTCTCCCTTCAGAACAATGTCAAAATTGAGGGAGTGGATCCTCTGGTGGTGCCATCTATCGGAGGATATGAAGAGCAAAAGTCGTACATTCACCTTTGTTGTGCTCTGATTAAAACAAAAGATGCTCCCTATTGACTTAAATTCGCATAGCCAAGGCAAAGCGAGCTTGGCTTGTCCAAGTGTCATAAGTAACAGCAACAACAACAAAACCTCCGTTTTATATTAGAAATACAAATATTGCTAATAAAGACCTAAAAATAGATGATATTTTAGTACGCTTAAATAAATTTAACAAACACTTTTATGAAAAAGCAAAAAATAGGGAAGCTGTAAATTTCAAAGAGGTCTTCAACTCTTTGAAATATTTAGGAGAAGATAAAAATAGAGCAATAGCAAAGCATTTTTTTAGTGAAAATGGATAGTTTCTCAATGCATATAGTGTACATAGGCTCTATTTTCTATCTTTAGCATTATATTATAACCTAGAAAAAGTTCTTATTTCATTTATTATAACCCAGAAATTCATTTATTTTATTTCCTATACAACTGTCAATTTTAACATAGGAAATCTTTGATATTACAAACCACGCCCTCTTCTAAATGCTGATTGGTTAACATAAGAATTTTCTGAAACTTTCCCGCAAAGATTTTGCTAACCAATGTCAGTAAAGCCAAACATTCCTATATAGAACTACAGCAGGTGCAGCAGATAAAGGCCTACTAGGCAAACCGAAACTCTGTGAATATAACAGATCCAAGATCCAACCGAAAATACTGTCTTCTATCTTCATTATTGTACTAAAAATATGAATATATAGCACGTTTGCTTTCGCCCTAAATGTTTAATGCTGTGACTGCTTGGGAGCTTTATGGTTTTTTTTCATTGCGATAAGTGAATATAACCAATTACTTTTGAAAAAGTGCTGCCAGAAAGTAAAAACGTAGCGGAAATGTTTTATAATTATTTCTGATTATTAAACGATCCATTTTCTGGTATCGAAGATTGACAAGTAGTTTAAATGCTATTGTTGGAACGTACTTTTACAGACTAACGCAAAAACTAAATTCCCAAAAAAGCATGAAACTTTGATCTAAAAAATAAATTATTATACTTTTGACATTACATGCATGTTCTCCTTTAAATTAGAGTCTCTATACAGCTCAAAATTTTGTATTCTTTATCTATCTATCTATCTATCTATCTATCTATCTATATATATATATATATATATATATATATATATATATATATATATATATATATTAGAAATGACACTAATAAAAAGGTTTTAATAACCTTTAATTACTAATCTAGGAATTTAATTTAAAGTAACAGTCAACAAAACCTAAATTTTTAAAACAGGGGAATCGAAAAAAATCTATATCTGATAAAATAAGTTTTCCTAAGATCACAAATTATTTTTCGACGCAGTTTCCGGCATTTAGCTTTAAGGTTATTGCCAATAAAAATAGCTCATACAGTTTTATTGTGAGAGAAATAAATAATTTTTTTCGTGTGGCTTAAAAAATAATTTAAAAATTCTTAAAATAGAAAAAGACTCATATTTCATATTTACCTTAAAGAGAAACGGTGAAAAATATTTTATTTATAAAATGATTTATATTTGGTGTATGAATTGATTTCCGAATTGAAAAATTGAATATGTGTGTGGGGTAACATTTCCCTTTTTCTGCGCGATATATTTTTATATGAACTAAAGTTAATAAAAAGAAAATATTAAACGCTTGAATTACGTATAAAAAGTTGTAATAATTATTGATTTAAAAAGTTTTAAAAGAGAGGAAATATAGAGGCATGAACTTGATTCTTTTTCTGGAAATCTATTCGGGACTTCGTTTTGTTTTTACACAGATAGAAATTCTAAACACTGCAGCTTCTTGATGGGACCAATTTTGAGTAATTATGAGTTTAATTTGTGTATTTGGTACTTTTATGTTGTAAAATAAAGTTTTTTCATTGTTTATTATCTTTTATTTACGTGGCGGTCTCGATGCAATTTCACTGTCACGATCGCGTCCCCGATCCCCTGCTCCTATGTAATTCTGACTCCTCATGACTTGATACAACCATATTTGTCGTTTGAACTTTACCTTTTGTGACAACCAGTATACATATAGTTGTATAAGTATTAAAAGTACTCGTATTTAGGAGAAGATAAAAATACTAATAAATACTAATATATTAGTAGTTATAGTAGTAGTATTATTATAGTTGTATTAGTATTAAAGTATATAAGTATTAAAAGTACTCTAAGAAAAATAATTAAAGGCAGAAAAGAAAAATCATAAAACTAAAACAGATAAAATTATTTTAAAATAAAATATATTTAATTTTATTAACAACTTAAAAAATTATATGCAATGGATACCTAAGAAATTACTAAAAAATAGATAACTAAAAATTAAATATATATATATATATATATATATATATATATATATATATATATATATATATATATATATATATATATATATATATATATATATATATATATATATATATATATATACCTAGTAGTGACATAAGTTCTGATATCAGAGCGTTTGCTGTTAAACAAATGCAGCAGACGATAAAATAATATATTGATTTCATCCTTGGATATCGTTTGCAAAGTTTTTGGGAACATTTCAAAGTGTTTCAATTATTTTGTTATTAAACAGGCAGAGTTTTTAACTCAGTAGAATGAACATCAAAGAGAAGCTTGCAGCTGTTATTTCTCTGCATCGAAAAATGAAGAGGCCTTCGGAAATTTTTAAGGCTCTTAAGCATTCAGACATCAAAAGGCTATTCATTTATCAAACAATTAAGAGACTTTCTGAGACATACAGCATTGAAGACCGTACTAGAAAGGGTCGTCCATGTTCGGTGAGAACACCAACTTTCGTGAGAGCAGTAAGAAAGAGAATTCCTCGAAATCCTTGCCGAAATATGATACATCTTGCTAAACAAATGAACGTATCAATAAGAACAATGTGTCGCCTAATTAATGAAGACCTTAGACTAAGAGGTTATCGAAGAACAACTAGTCATTTTCTTACAAATGAATTAAAACGCCAGCGGTACCTTAAAGCAAAAGTTCTGTTGCAACGGCACGCTCATAACGGCCACAGAAGAATTCTATTTACCTGAAAATTTTTGATGTTGAAGAATCTTTCAACCACCAGAATGATCGCGTATACGCAAGGACTGCTCAAGAAGCTTACGGAAAGAAAAATGGGTACAGATAACACATCATCCTATTTTCTTAATGGTTTTGTGGTGTGTCAGTTATGAAGGAATCACAGAGATTCCTTTTTGCGAGAAAGAAGTGAAAATCACGGCAAAAAATTATCAAGACTCTATCTTTAGAACCAATAGTGAAGCCCCTGAATAGAACGTAAACCTCCTCAATGGACGCGATTGTACTTTTCAACAGGACTCCGCGCCTGCTCATAAAGCAAAGACGACCCAGCGATGGTTGAAAAAGAATGTGTCAGACATCATAGAAGCCAAAGATTGGCCTTCCAGCAATTCAGATTTGAATCCTATATTGGAGGCAAAAGTGTTCCAAAAACGACATTCCAGTTTGAAAAGTCTTAAACATTCTTTAAAGAAAGCAGTGATGGAAATTCCCATGAAGTAGTTCGTGCCTCGACAGATAATTGGACAAAGACACTTAAAGCCAGTGCGATTTCAAAAGGTGATCATTTCGAGTAAAATGTGGATTAGGTAAAATTTAAAGATAAAATATATAAAAGCTTAAGAACATTTAGTAACAAATTTGATTTCAAAATAATATTTTTTAATTCCTTTATAATTGTATCAGAGCTTATGGTACAACTGTATATACATATATATACAGGCTAATACAGTAATAATACTAATATACTAATAATACTAATATATACAGACAAAATTGGCTTCTTTGATTGGTTGCTTTGACTGCTTTTGACTGGTTTAATTCATGCCCACCACTTTTTATAATAATTTCATTTGCTTATGAGAGCCTAATGTTAGTAAAACAAATAAAATAGTTTTTATTTCCTTGTTTGAATTAATATGCCAAACCAACGATGACAAATAATTGCCTTATTTGAGGCTGGGTTAAAGTAAATTTAGATTGGCAAAAAACTGAATATCCTCAGAACGGTATCAAGTACTATTAAACGATTCTTGGAGCTTGGCCATGACGATGATAGACCACAGTCAGTAGTGGTTTAGGGAGACATTTGTGAATCTGGAAAAACTCCTTTGGTTTTCATAGATCAAGGCGTCAAAATCAACAAGACCATGTACTGCAATGAGATTTTACAGTCGGTTTTATTACCTTGGGCGCAAAAGTTTTAAAAACAACATCTGGACACTTCAACAAGATTCTGCCCATTTTTATAGAGCCAAAGCAACGCAATACTGGTGTGAAGCAAATCTTCCAGATTTCATACCTGTGAGAATGTGGCCCCTCCCTTATTCACCTTACCTAAACCCAATGGACTATACTGTTTGATCTATTCTGCAGTCAAAAGTATGCTCTAAACCACATCGAAATTTTGCATGCTTAAAGGCTACTCTTAAGAAAGAATGGGCTAAATTAACGCCTGATGAACAGCGCCCCATTGCAGAAAATGTTACGCGTTGTTTAAGGCTCTGTACCGATGCATAAGGGGGCCATTTTGAAAATACTTAAATATGTTGTATCTAAGTAACAAATGATTTAAGTAAAGTTTTTTTTTTGAAAATAAATTCCATGTTTTCAGTTTAATACAATATTTTTTGTCCACAGGATAAATTTGCCACCCTGTATATTTATATATATATATATATATATATATATATATATATATATATATATATATATATATATATATATATATATATATATATATATATATATATATATATATATATATATATATATATATATATATATATATATATATATATATATATATATATATGTATATACATATATATATATATATATATATATATATATATATATATATATATATATATATATATATATATATATATATATATATATATATATATATGTATATATATATATATATATATATATATATATATATATATATATATATATATATATATATATATATATATATATATATATACAGGAGTAAAAAAAGGCGTTTGTTTGATACTGTTATCTAGAAAATTTAAAAACAGGAAATTTAACTGAATTTAAAATTTGAAAAGGATTTTAAATTTACTCAAGTCATTTTAAATAATTATTCAAAATTTTAGGTAACAAAATAATACAAATTAAATTCCTTGTCTTCAATAAACATTTATTTTTTTAGGGATTGGAAAAATGAACTGGGTATACCAAGATAAATGTGCTTTTAATAGAAACTAGTAACGAGATGCCAAAAAAACATGCGTCATAAAATGCTAAACTACTTAGGTTTAAATTTGAGTAATGTTCATTTTTAATAAATATTGTGTAAGGAGTTTCTTAATAAGGAGAAATATCTTTATACACCTAAGTCAATGTTCCAAGGAAATGAAAGTTAACATTGAAGAACAAAGGGTAAAATAAATAGATTCAAATTACACATTTATAAAAATTAAATGATCTACCAATAAATGACTATATTTTAATAGGTATTTTTTTATTTTGCTTGTAGAAAGAGATTTTAATATGTTAAGCAAAAAGAAAATCACATGCTTGTGGAAAAAATTGGCAAAGAGGTCTTAATAGGTGGCTCCAATAGAGTCCTTAGTATAAACCAAAAGTTACGAAACGTTTTGTAACTTTCGTTTCCCTACATTGCTTATCTCATTTGAATTAAAAATTGGAAGTTTATTTCTTGTAAAATACAATACTGATCATTAAAATTGCTACGCCATCAAGTCGGCACACCACACATGTGAAATTTGCATGACCAGTAGAACTTGCTGTGATATGCAAATGATTAGATTTTCAGCGCATTCATACAAAGCAGGCGACAGTAGCGACATCTTCAATGTGTATAAAACAAGAGATTTGACAGCAGTATTCTCATTCTCAATTTCCGTTTCAACGTTGTTTTCGGCTAAGAAAGTTGTTGTAATGCCTCGTGTAAGAAGAAGAAATGCCTATCAGCACATGTCTGACTTTGATCGAGGAAGGATTATAGCCTACCAGGATTGCGGTTTATCGTACTGCAATATTGCTGCTCGCGTCGGTCGAGACCCCATGACTGTTAGCAAAATATGGAATCGATGGGCTCACGAAAATCATACGAAACGTCATGCAGGATCTTAGCGACCCCCATCACTAACAGCAGAGAAGACAGACATCTTATCCGCATGGCCACAAGGGATCGTACAGCCACGTCACAAACCCTGAGTCGAGAAATGGAGTCATTTGCAAGGCAACAAGTTTCTGCTCGAACAGTTCGACGACGTTTGCAGCAGCATGGATTGTCTGCACGGCGACCATGGCTTCGGCTACCATTGACGCTGCGTCACAGACAGGAGCGCCTTCAATGGTGTGATCAGCGACGAACCTGGACACGGGAATGACATCACGTCATCTTTACAAATGAATCTCGGTTCTGTATACAGGACCATGATGGCCGCATCCGTGTTTGGAGGCATCATGGAGAACGCGCATTGCCAGCTTGCATTGGACATCGCCATACTGACCCATCTGCTGGAGTGATGGTATAGGGTGCCATTGGATACCCGTCTTGATCACCTCTTGTTCGCATTACCGGTATTTTGAACAGCAACCGTTACATTTCCGATGTGTTAAGGCTCGTGGTACTGCCCTATCTTCGAGGCCTCCCTAATGCTTTGTTTCAACAGGATAATGCACGACCGCATGTTGCCGTACTGTTCTGAACTTCCTTGACACAGAACAAATTCGAATGTTACCCTGGTCAACACGTTCTCCTGATCTGTCACCAATTGAGAACGGGTGGTCAATGCTTGCCGAGCGATTGGCACGCAATCACTCACCATCCACTACTGTCGATGAACTGTGGCATAGTGTTGAAACTGCATGAACTGAGATCCCCGTACATGCCATACAATCTCTGTTTGACTGCATGCCTAGGTGGATAAATGCTGTTATTGCAGCCAGAGGTGGCTGCTCTGGGTACTGATTTCTCAAGATCTATACATCCTAATTTCCTGAAAATCTAAAATCATTTTTTCTTTCCACTATAATGTATGTGTCCAATAAATATCGTTCTGTTATTTGCATTCCTTCTTGGTGTAGCAATTTTAATGGCCAGTAGTGTACCACTTCTAAAACTTAAGACATTCTAATATCAAAAACATTTAAAAGTGCAGTGATATTGAAGTTATTGATGGTTGTTTTTGCACCAACATGCTTCCCTGTACCCAATCCTGATTTGGGCTCTACCAGTTAGATAGAAACAACCGGTGGGGTCTTCGTGATTTTGAAGCAGGGACCAAGCAGAAGATCCTCAATACTTGGCTTGCCGCCACCAGACGTATCATTTTTCTTGAAGGATATTGCGACCACATCTAGTTTTAACACCGCTGTCTTTAGAGAACACGACGCATCTTTGGTCAGCTGAGATTCGAACTCACTACCTTCCGATAATGAGTACGACGCTCTACCCACCCAAGCCCATGCAAGTTATTAATGGTAGAAGCTGAAAAATGTAATTGTTAAAATAATGAAAATTATAATTAATTTAAGTTAATTAAATATATATTGTTGATATAATACATTATTAATTGTTAAAGTTTTGTTATGATAAAATTAAACAGAATGGTGCTTTTAGCTTCCAGAGTATGAAGTTTTAAGGAAAAAACAATTTATAGGTGTCAATAAAGCCAGGTTTTTTTATTTGATATAGAAAAATTAAGACCCTCTGTGTTAAATAACAAAGGAAAGTTTATTGAACTAATCTCAGTATTAATATATGTGTGGATTAAATGAAATTTAAATGGAAACAAATATCTGTCATTAAAACAGAACTAAAAACATTGAAAGATTTATAATGTATACAATCAATTTTTTTTCTGATTTATCTCTCCAGCCATGTTTACTAATGCAAAAAAAAAAAAAAAAAATGCCCGATGGTATCTTCACCTTGACGTGGTGGGCGGGCTTGCGTGCTCCAGCAACCCAGAGAGCTATGCCGGCGGTAGTTTAGCTACTGGTAGGGTCTCCCATGCCGGACAGGTCTTCGTTGGGTAGGAGCCAGACTAAAAGATATACCTAGGAGAAGGAAAACTCCGATCCAAACCCACGTAAGGAGCTAAATCAGCCTTCTACCTTTGGTGCTCCGGTCCACTTGGATAACAGAAGCTGCCCCTTTCCCCTATCTATGAATACGTCACACTCAGGAATTCATGCTGTCATTATTGGTCTTTGATTTCCTGAGAGTGTGCAATGTCATATACTTGGTCTAGCGCTGCTATACAACAGGGATCAGCAACAACAACAAGTGATGCAACTTACTTTTCTTTATTAGGATATTGTGGCACAAAACCCTATCCAATTAACCAACTTTATTAGGTTGAGCAAAAATCACAATATGGCAGTCGGCAGCAGTGAAAATAAACTTTGAGTAATATAAAAATATTCATAGTTTCAATTTTTATACAAGGTTAAATTCAAATAACTGTAAAAACATTTAAGTATAGTTTAAATTTCAATGTCTGCGTATATGAGAGCACGATATACTAACATATCTCTCTGACTAATAACCCAATCTTTTACTCTTTATCGTGGAATTTGTTAATTTTAGTGACACGAATTGCGATTTATTTTTAGTACGTTTTTAAGATTCTTTATCAATAATCGTTGTTGTATTATTTGTGCAAAAATTAGACTGAGAGAGAGAGAGAGAGAGAAAGAGAATTTTTTTTATATCGTTAACTATCTAAAGCTTGCTACGAAAACGCATACTGATAAATAATGGTTATTTGTTTTTATTAAAAGGTGGGTTGAGTCTGTTCATGGAAAAAAATCTTTAGATCAATCTAAATACAAGGTAAACAAGAAAGTTCTAGCCATTTTAATGGCCTAAAGAACATGACCTACCGAATGTGTAGCCTACTATTAGTCCTCGATGCAATCCCGATCAGCATGCAGCAACTCTGCCAAAGTGTCTCCAATTTTTCATTCCTTACGGTAAAAATCAGAAGTTTTGGACGTAAATAAGTCTGTGAGTATTTGGTGCAAGTCTGCTTCATTGGTGATGGATTTTCCACGAAGATGATTGTCCAGGGAATGGAAGAGGTGATTATCTAATGGAGCAAGGTCAGGTGATAACTCAAAGTCTTCCAACTAAGTCACTGTATGTCGCGCGGACGTCCACGAATACGGCTTCACGTAATCGGCAAAGAACAGTACGCGCTTGCCATTAGCCCGTGCTATCTTCTTCTGCTGCATACCTTCTAACTGCTGCGAGTACAGGTCTGCAGTGGCCGTTTGGCTCATTTGTAGCAGCTCATAATGATCTCCCAAACACTTATATATTTGGCGATTTTATGCAGCAGCTGATAAGCCAACTTTGAAGTCGTAAACCAAACAACACCAAACGAGCTCCTTCGACACACTCATTTCTCTTCGCTACTGTATGAGTTACGATTGATGAATGTGCGCGGTGGACCTGCTTTTATAATGACTGATATTCTTACTCTCGACTGACAGGTTCTTTATTCACGACATGCACACTAATTTACATGCTTATTCTCACTTGCTTCTATAACAACGCGAAAACGGCAAAAACTTTCTTGTTTACCTTATATATGCATATTTTGTTTTTATTTATAACTAAATAATTAACGTTTTAGCAATGTAGTGGTTCACTCTCTGTGGTCTTTTGTGCAATAGTTTCTAGTTTTAACTGTTATTTAGGATTTAAATACTTAGAAAAGTTCAAAATTCATTTTGAGTCGCAAATGACACATCGTACATGACAGCAGAAAAATATGTTAACAAACCAAATTTAGATTAAATACTTGTAATTATTAGAAATTCCTTTTAAAATACAGATGTGATCATTTTTGAAAGCAAAAATTGCTTTACAATTAAAATTTTAGTTAGTTCTTTATAATTAATATATTACCTACTTTTTTTTGCTTTATCAAAAAAGGATCATTGAGTAAAATGTTAAGAATACTGAGATTCAAAACTAGCTACTCATTTTGAAATCTTAGTAGCATTTACTTACAATGTTTAAATTTTATAAAAAGCAATATACTCTTTCAAAAATAATAAAATTTTAAGTGTCAATTTACTAATGCTCAATGGAAATCTTTTGAAATATAATATGAAAATAATAGCCCGTAATTTTTTCATTTTATAAAACACTTGATACAAAATAGCTTCAACGACGAAACATTTGATTTGTTCATGAAATCAAAACCATTACACAAATCTATATTTTATTATTACTTCTATTAATGATTAAAAGTGTTGCATCATGAAATGTAAAAAAAGAACAATATAAAAATAAGCTTCCTTAAATTCAAAAATAGTTATGAAAAATTCTATATTTATAAAGTTGCTTCTACAAATTCATATACATATAAGATGCTTTTAAATTTTAATATCATATGTTTGTACAATTTTAAAATTAAGAATTATAGATTTTATTTTATAAAATTATATTGCATAAAAGCAATAAAAAAGAATTATGCATAAATTTACTTCAAAATAAAAGAATATAAATTATTCTTATGTAAAATTGTTTTTAACATTGCTTTCATAAATATTAACTTTTATATTATTTTACATGGTACAAATTTTAGTAGTATTTTTTTACCGAATTAATATATATAATTGAATATTTTCCTATATTAAATTGGTACATTGAAAAATTATTTTTTCAACTAACACATATTTATAAATTTACTTTGATGATATATTTCTTTTTCCACAGGCTTGACAAAGCGTTGCTTTAAACAATATACAAAGAGTAGTTTCATAACCAAAACCATAAAACTAAATTTAGGCAAAATATTTTTAAAATATGAGAATCGCTAAAAAATATCCTAATAATATAAAAATATTTTAACTATCGACAAACATGTCGCAACTCATTATAATTAAAATCTATCTCGATTAACGAATAATATTTCTGTCTGCTTAATTTCAAACACCATTACTAGCTAATATAATCAACATGATAGCTTTTAATAATTCAATTAAATCAAGAACAGTTCCCTTTTTTATAAGGAAAATAAATTGTGCATTTTGTCTGCTGAGATTTTATTTTTCATTCCGTATTTGATTGTGACACAATGGTCTCTTAGCCATGGTTCGGAATACAATCCTAAAATGACTTAGTTTAGTTTGTTCATCATTTCTAGGTCATTTTTTGAACACCAATACCTGAAGTAGCTTCCAAATCACTACAAACTGCCCCATCCAAGATGAAAAGTGAATCCACAAAATATTGAATTTAAGAATACCAATTGCTAGCTTCCAATTCCAGCTAAAAGAAATTAGAAAACATTTCTTTATACGATCGGAAGAAGTTTGATCTTCACACTAGAGCACCTCCTTCGATTCATCACAGGTTGAGCCTTACTTACTATATCAGGTAGCTAAAAGTTTTTGAAAAAAACCAGTAGCTGTCAATGAACATTCATGAAAATTCCTAGGATTAAGACAGGTAAGAGGTTATAAAAGATGCATAAAAACTATAGAAGCTTTATATAGATATATAAGTAATGATATAAGATATAATATCTCACTTATATAGATATAAGATTTATATAGATATAAAATTAACACACACACACACCGTTGTAAAAATATATCAGAGAAAGAGAGGAAGTATAAAAAACTTTTTATCACATAAAAGATTAATTTGGAAAATGCAGAATACACAAACGAAGTTAATGGAAGTTATTTCTAATTTAAGTTTAGATGTTTTTGATCAATTTGATTAAAGTATACATTTAGCAGTTTAATTTCTATCTTTGCAATTTCAATAATTTATAAAATTTCGTAGAAATAATCCTCGAATATTTGATTAGATTAAATAAATGCGTTTAGTCAGAAGTTGTAATAATAATTTAATAGTAACACAAAAAGCTTCCTAATAAAAATAAAAGGAAATACATCAGAGTTTGCAAAATGCATATCAGTGAACATTATTATATTCTACAGTAAATTACTGCATCATTTTATTCATTGCAAGCACATAACCAATGTCTCATATTCAATAAACTTAACTTTCACAATTTGTATGTTCTCAAATAAGGCACCATTTGTGAAAAAGGTTAAATTAAAAAAACTGGCCATAAATTATCTTTAATTCGGTATGGAGACTGATTGTCTGAGAACTTAGAAATTCATCAACATAAGATAACACGAGGCTTGAAAGCAAGAGATTTATAAAAATTTTATTCATGAATTTTTATTCATTTTATTCCCAGTCTCTTGGAACATGTATAAAATGAAAGTTAAAATACTGGTTAAAAATCGAATTATTTTAGTCAAAAATTTTAGATATTTCTCATGACGTTGAAATATTAAAGAAGCAACATTTCTTCAGCAATGTACCGTAAATGATGAATATTTTTTTTCGAAGAATACAGGAATAGTTTTGGCAAAAGATGCCTTTTTTTACTGTGATGTTTCCCTGAGTTTTTTTAATCACATTAATTGAATATGTAATAAATAATAATCAAAGAGTTTATAGTACATGACAAATTGATTTCAATTATAGCACGCTATTTCATCATGATTCTTTGAATCTATTTTAACCTATAGTAACTGAATGATTAAAATAGCAATAAACTGTTTGTATATTATTACTTGATTATTTTTAATAGAACATTGTAGAAAGTGTAAGGAAGAGAACTGATGCAGCAATCAGTGAAAAACTTTGTAGACTGAACTTATTTCGAATTTCAAAAAGTTTGCTTTTCTTATACTTAAGAAGAAAGTATGACTTGAAACAAAAAACTTTCAAGGTTACAAAATAAAAATTTAATTTCTATCAGATAGAGAAGTGAGATTAAAAATGTACTGTGTGTTAAAGGTGGAAATAATTTCTTTTCTAGTGATTATTTTTCTAACCGATTCATATTATTAATCAATTATAAGCAAAAAGAGTTTGAAAAGCTCTTATTATTTTGAAATCTAATTTTTATTGCTTAAAGTTAAATTCGATTCTTATGGAAAATTAGAGAAGCCGGTTATTTATCATTTTATCTATTCTAATTAAAAAAATATGAAAAGTAACATAAAATTAAAAAAGTGTTATCTTAAAATAAACATAATATTTTCCATTTCCCATGTACGTTAAATCGAAAACACAAAGATTTTACCTCATATCAAAAATATCAATATGTGGACGTAAATAAACTAAATCTTGAAAAAACTGATTTCTAACAAAATTATTAGTTAGGCCATTATTTCAGAATTTAATTAAGTCGTAATTCACAAATATGTCACGAAGTTATTACAGCTGGGACAAAAAAACTTTAAGT
>JAJQOW010002547.1:0-15000 GCA_037975125.1 Latrodectus hesperus
AAAAATACAAGTAACTTTGTAGATATTAACTCCACAAAACACACAGTTGATGCATAATTTTTCTAGAAAACACAAACAAATAAAAAAAATTTTTAGAACCGTGTGAAATTATGTGGTAAATAATGAACTGCTCAAAATAGCCTTAGTTAATAGAGCTTGATTAAAATTAGACGCATACAGGACAATTGTCCTGGAAACCTGCTCAGTGGCACCCCGAAATTGAATGGAAAATTAATCTTATGTAGTTAATCAAATAGAATTGTTTGACAAATTGAATAGAAAGTTTGTTACTGAGAAGCAGAGATGGTCCCCACATTTTTGCCTCAGGTCAAATTAAGCTAAATTGGCCTTGTCAGTTGTCATAACTGTGTATTTGACAAAATTCTTGGTCATTGGCATAAGAGTTTTTAGGAACTACCAATATTACCCAAAGTACAGTAAAAGTTTAAAATCAGGTGCCCAATTATCCTTTGGTGATTTTTTTGATGCCAAGATAAGCACCAAGATGTGATTAATATGAAGGCTGCTATACAAAGATAGGATTACCAGAAGTTAAATTTTATCACTAAACCAACGGATAGCCAATTTTAAATTGAACCCCTAAGTACCAATATTAGATGTAATTTATAGGTTAAAGTAAGCACAAAGGCAAATT
Source organism: Latrodectus hesperus (assembly GCA_037975125.1). Classification (NCBI taxonomy): domain Eukaryota; kingdom Metazoa; phylum Arthropoda; class Arachnida; order Araneae; family Theridiidae; genus Latrodectus; species Latrodectus hesperus. The sequence goes on from JAJQOW010002547.1 coordinate 656, forward strand.
TTCCAATATGAAGAAATAAAATCAAATACTAGTTTACACAGGTCACAAATGTGGCATTTATTATAGAAAAATTAGCAGCATGTTAATAAAGGCTTATTCAAATTTAATGGCATTTTATTCCTGTTACACTTTTATTTAAGTTCCATGATTATTTTGCAACGATGATGAAAAAGTGGGATTTGTTAATGAAAAAGGATGTCATAAGTTTCTTCGAAAAAGAGGATATTTAATCACAAAACTGTTTCTGTATAAATAATCATGAAATGCAGTTTCAAATAGGAAAGGTATAGCATTACATGCATAATGTTGTAGCTTACTGTCAATCTTAGCATTAAGAATAGGTTAGAAAGGGATCTAAGATTCTATAGATATATATATGGAACCACTATGCTTTTTTACTGTTAGTCAAAAGAACTTACTCTCATATGTCATGTTGCTGACACCAGAAAGATTTCAGACAAGAAACTAATATAGATTAGAGTAATTCCATGAAAGAAATTTGTTTTCAGCATTTGCATAAACAAAACACAAAAAAGATTGAGAGAACAACAAAGATAACAGAAATAAAAATAAGTTTACCCTCAAAACAGAAAAGTATTTGCTATTGATTATTTTTTTGTGTGTTTGCTAATAGGTGTTTGGTAATATTTGCCATGAAACAAAGGAAATCATTTTCATAGCAATGCTTGATCAGAAAATGACTATACTTTTACAAGAAATAGTTGCTTATGTAGAAGATGGCTTGATGATATTTTTAGGCTTGTTCATCGCTTCAATGGTCATTTTTTACATAAGACAATAAATATCCTGCCCAAAGTGGGATTTGAACCCACAAATGATTGAATTGAAGGCAAGAGTGCTAATCATTTGGTTCAAATGATATTTTTTAATTGCGGACATATTTTCAAAGTCATAAAATTAGAAGAAGCTGCTTTGAATATCTGAAAGTAAATCATTGTTATACTTTTGAGAGTCAGGGTAATGATCTGCAAATAGATGTGGACAAGATATGCTATAAAAAGATCATAATACTTTACAACAAGATACAATAAGAAGCACTTCAAGATTTAAATTTTCATTAGCTTGGGAGGGGGACATTTTTTACATGAATTTCAATACTTTATTAAACATGCTTCAGATTTGTTTTGGTAATATAATTTAAAGCTGATTTTTAATACTGATCTTTATTTCTCAGGTGATGCTGCAACTGATAATATGCAAGACAACATTATTCATTTCAACGATTTTATTGTCATTTGCAACAAAAGACCTACTTGAACGAGGTGTACTTTCAACATAAAATATATCTTAATAAAATCAACTGAACTGAATTTCCAGCTATGGTATCTATAAATACTAGTCATAGTTTCAGCCTCCTAGCTTGCATTTAGCCTTTGTCAAAAAAAAGTAAAATGAACCAAATTTTTTCTTTGTTAGTTTTCATTTTTAACACCCTGTCTTCACAATAAAATAGACCAAACAAAACAAGTAAAAGTGCAAAACATCACCTTTTAGATGAGTATAAATCTGAAACCTGAAATATAACCTGTTTTCCTGACTGAGGGCCCTGGGGTGCAAAGCATATATCCTTGTTAGGTGATCAACCGAATATGACATTACTAGTGTTGAGTTCCCAAGCATGCTTGATACTCAGTTTATCAACCCATTGAAAGAATGAAAGGCAGAGTCAACCTTGCCCAACCCAAAGATCGAACTAAGAACCAGAGTATTGGGAACACATGGCATTACCACTAAGCAAATGGCTTTATAACTGATAAGCACCTATTGGATTTATACACTAGAGAACTTTTAGTTAGTAAAATAAAATCAACACATACGAGGGTCACTCTGAAATTTTTGAGATACAACTAGGTTTTTAAAGTTATACTTACAAAATTTTAGGTGTGTTCAAAGTAGTCTCCTCCAGCATCAATGCACTTTTGTAGACGAATTTTCCACAGATTAAATGCCTCAAGCCATTCATTTCTTTAAATAGATGAATAAAATGCATTTATAGCCACATCAATCTCTTCTTCTGAATGAAAACGACATCCACATAAGTTCTTTTGTAGATTAAAAATAACCAAAAGTCGCACATAGCTAGATCAGGTGAATACGGCAGATGTTTGATCACTTTAATTTGTTTTTGTTAAAACTCAACTGTTAATCCGGCTGTATGTGAAGATGCATTGTCATGGTGAAGCATTAGTCCCCTAATATTCAGTTCTTGTAGAATTTCTGGAAGACATTTAGTGGTATACCAGTTTGCTGTTACTGTCTTCTGTCCTTCCAACTTTATGGCTTTGACCAATCCCATACTTCTGAAGAAAACGGCATACATCACTTTTTCAGTGCGTGTTGTTTTTTCATCATTGTCGGCATGGGATCATCTTCAAAGATCCATACTTTGCTTTCTTGACGTGTTGGAACTTCAAAAAACGGTATGTGCGTTTCATCCCCTCTTACAATTTTAGAAATGATGTGGTGGCCACCATCATTCAGCATATTAAGAGTTTCTTTACTGATTCTGACACACTCCTCTTTTTGATGCTTAGTTTAATTATGGGGAACCCAACGGCAAACTACTTTTTTCATATGTAATTCTTCATGAATGATTTTGTGTATGGCTGTGGATCAAATGTTAAGTTACTTCTGTATCATTTGATAGGTACAGCGATTATCATCCATTAACATTTTTCGTATGGCAGACACATTATCCGGGATGACTGCCGACGGTGGCCTTCCTGTGTGTTCTTCATCCTGAAGAAAACTGCGACCTCATCTAAATTCTCTAAACCATCTGAATACAGTAGCACGAGCTGGAGATTCATCACCAAATGCTAATTGCAACCGTTGAACGCATTCTTGATTTAATCCTGCTTTGAAATCTTAGAAATCATAGCGCGAAAATGTTCTCCTATCAACTCCATTTTCTCTTCAGTTTAAAATTTATTCCACGCTAAACAAATTAAAGTAACTCAGTAAAAATTCGTCTTCTCAGTTAAAATACTTTGTACTTTAAAATTAAACCGTTATTTTTATTTTGTAAATTCTCGTCTGCGCATATCTCAAAAATTTCAGAGTAACCTTCGTATAACCATATCAGTATCAAATACAGAATATCACCCATCATTATTTTCTGTAATATGAAACATTTGCATGTAGCTTTTTCACCTTATTTAAAAGCTGTGTCTATATTTTCTCATGAATAAGAAGCATATGTAAACAAACAACATAATATGAGTAAAAATTGACTTTATATAAAATATATTATAGTAAAAATAGTTATACTTTACATAAAAATATAAAATTATAGGAGCTAGGTATAAATGCAAGCAAATATTAATACAGATGCAGTGCTTATTTATTTAAAAGAATCTGACAAACATTTGTAAAAGTAATGAAAATGCAAAAAAAAGCATAAACTATGAATATTAAAGTTGTACAATGTGGAAAAATTTCATATAAAGTTATACAGTACTAGATGTGAGAGGGAAGAAAAAAATTCTAAAAAGCTAAATTGGGTAAACAACAAACGGATCTGTTAAAACTGCAATTTAGTGTAACCCATCATTATTCTCTTTATATTGATAAATATTCATAAAAAATATAAATAAAAAAGGAATAAATTGTGAATATTGAAACAGCAAAAAAAATTGGGATTCCATCATATTCAGAGTCTTAGGGACTGTCTTCCCCTAGTGTCATTTCATTTATATGTTTTGGTTTTATTTACTTATTTATTTTTTGCAAGCACAAATAATTTTATAAACATAATAATTTCCCAGAGTATTTGTCGGTATTTCGACGTGTTCTTTTTCTTTTTTAATGATTTATTTACTTTGGAGGCATGAAAATTTCTGATACAGCTCAAGAAATAGAGTTTTGGTGTGTATTATTTTTAGTTTCATATCAGCATTTTATTCAGACATTGTGTATTCAGAATTCCTTTTCGTTTGGCGGCGTAAAGTTCATATCAACAAAGAAGGCCAAAAAACCTGGCATCAACTGATCCTGCTTATGGAATACTTGTTAGACTATACTTGAGGGTGCCCCTTGAATTCTTGCCAAGTTTATCGCCAAGCTGGGTGATGTTGTTCTATTTATGATAACCCTAAACGTTATTCTGAAATCCATTCACGGTTCCGATTGGTTTTCTTTTCAGGATAAATTTAAGCAATATCTGTAGGAGCTATTAGAGAATTCTGTGTACCTCAAAGTGAGGATATTCCAGCAAAATAAAGTGAGTACATTTTTTTCTTTTTTTTTGTGCTTACTGCATTATTTTTGAAATTTCATTGTGTTTTGGCCGCCATTACTGTTTGCACATCGTTCCGCGCGAACAGAATTGACGCCAACAAAAATCGCCAATCTCGCTAAGGGGCACCCTCAAGTAAATTTTTACCGGAATACTTTGCTGAAAACAGTATAAAAAGTTCTATACATAAGTGCATCATATTGAGAGAGAAACGAACAAAATCCGAGGGTCATACAAATTCCAGCATAGCCGATTAAACATATCCAAGAAAATTTCTATCAAATATATTACAATCATGAATATAGGTAACTTACATAAAGTAAAATGGCTTGATAAATATTTGCACTTCTATTTTTTATCACACGGAAGCTTCGAAGATGGAAAAAATTACATGAATTAATAATTCAAGTTTAACATTTTGCCTTCAGATCGTGATTGTTGAGACATGTAGCAATAATTGATAAACACTATTCTCATTCTTAAAAATACATCCGCAGAAAGTAGAACTTAAGGTTACGTTATAATGGACAGAGTTTTGGAGCTCTTAAGTTAATTTAGGTTACGACAAAAAACTGTTTTGGAACTTTATGCTCATAGTAGTTTGCATATAGTTTGCATTGATTAAGGTTGAGTTTTTATTTCAGAACAAAAATTTCAAATTCCGGTTCATATCTAAAAACTGTTTATTGCTCACAATGACAACAAATTTAAATGCTTACACCATGCTAATGCTAACCTAAAAAATTATTTTACATAAAAATTTCATAATTTTTAAAGAAAGTACTCCACATTCAAAGGTCATTCCACTAATGTTTCTTACATTTACTGATATTAGCATTTGCCTGTTCATTTCTTTATAAATCTAAGCAATAAGATACTAAACGCGCCTTCATTTCCTTTTTTGAAGTGAAATAAAAGTTCGTGGCTATAAAAAATTCTTAAATAAAATGCAAAACGTTAAAACAGTTTAAATAATGATAATAATCAATTATAAGATGCTACGGTGCTTATGACAAGTCTACCATTATTCTAACAGTACTCGAAACGTAGATTAAATTTTTATTTCTTCAAATATTTAAAATAGATATTCTGTGATGCAGGTGTGATTAGCTGTTACAATGACCTCAGTTCGCTGATTGGTTAGGGCATTATCATTTTTTGGAAAGTAGTGAGTTCGAATCCTGACCTAACTGAAAATCTGTCGTGTTCATTAAAGAGGCCTGGAACACGATAAATAGGTCGCAATGTCCTCCAAATGATATGACACCACCGAAGGTGACAAGGTCAAGTATTGAGGTCTTCTGTTTTGTCCTTGCTTCTAACTTACGAAGAGCCCCATCCAGCTGCTTTTTCCTAATCGGTAGAACCTAACTGTGAGCTATGTACAAACAAGTAAGCTCTGTGACAGCTACAAACAAATTGTAATATAGGTCCCAGCTGTAGAAAATTAAGGTATTGTCTTCATTATCGGGAGATAGTGAGTTCGAATAATCATGACTGAAACGAAGAAGCAATGTGTTTTCTAAAGGCGACTATGGCACGTTAGATTAGTCGTGGTCGCAACATACTCCGAGTAAAATGATACTTCAAGGGGTAAATGGTCTAGATTGAAGGTCTTTTGCTTAGTACCGGCTTCTAAATTACGAAGACTCCCACCAAGCAACTTTCACTTAACTGGTAAATCCTAACGATAGGATAAGTGCAAGGAAGTAAACCGGTGCACACACATACGTTCGCACTGCCCTTTTTAAATCAATTTAAAGTTAAATCTGATTTAACTTAAACAGCATTAGAAAACAGCCTTGCATTCGAAACTCATTTAAGAAATATGGGTTTTTGTTCAAAATCATATTTATCGTTTGTTATTACAAATAATATTATATTTTCGATTTTTTTTTACATTTGAGCATGTTTATTAAGTAATTGCAGACCAAAATGACATCAATTAAGATTATGATATTTCAAATGAGGACGAAGCCAAAGAATGTCATTGACAAACCTATTTCTTCTCAAACTTAATGTAATTTTTTTATGGTTATTTAATACTTAAGTAAATATTTCTGTGTTAATATTTTTTAAATTTTGCTTCTTTTGCATTTATTTTGATGGGTTTCAGATATTTCAACAAACACTGAAAACAAGGTAGAAGGAAACAAGATGGCGCTAAATCAATTTAAGAATATTTAAGTCAGTTCCTTAAACTGATTTGAATCAGTTCGAACTCACTTAAATTACAAGTTACCACAGCGAGAAAGTTCTGCCGAGACTTAAACGCGTGTAAAAGTGCAGTGCGAACGGGGTATAATCCATGTTGCAATTTCAGTTAAAAACAGGTGCTAACCTAGCATTAAATTATAATCACATATCTGTAAAACTGGCAGGCTTCGTTATTATATAACCCGAAAAGCTTAAAATATGTTTCATAATGTTTTAGGGATTTAGAAGATTGGTAATTCATGATTTTAAAAAATCCATGATAAAATCTTTCAATTATTCGAATATAGGAATGTCTCTTTCGTTAAACTCATCAAGTAAGACTGGTTTGTTCTTTTTACCATTGATAGTAAAATATTTACTAAAGATTTACGCTTTCATATATAAGCCCACATATTATATTATTTTAATATCTGATGGTTTATTGGATGGCTTTTCTAACCCCCACCAGAGAGAAATTTTTCAGACTGATCCGAATTTATGTACTACGGAAGATAAACTCAAATATTTTCCAGATTTTTCTCCTGCAAGAGATGTTCATACTGAAATTTAGCAGGTAACTCATGGAGGAAGGAATATAAGAAAGTACCGTTTCTCTTGAAAGTCAAGGTGGGCGTGGTATCGTCTGCTAGCTACTTCACCCGCGCTCACGCTATTTCGTGGTTAGAACGGCTCTTCTTATATTCCTTCCTCCATGAGGTAACTCCACAGTTCTAGAAATAAAATGACATTCAATTTCGAAAACATTATCACTTCTATATCAGAACTGACATATAATATGCAGTTTAAATCTCAGTAAATTTAATTGATTTTTTAAAGATAAAAATATAATTATAAGCAAATAAAAATATAATTTATTAACAAAAATGTGTATGTTAAGTTATAACTTGTAAATATAGTAACAGTTTATGATAAATCTAACAAATAGTTAAGTTTTGCATTTTTTTAATTTTTTCTTATGATTTAATTTTTAACAGAAATATCTAGATTCACACACACATATAACATCAAATTTGAATTACGATGCATGTTTCTGCTTCTTTTAATACAGTGCTTAAAAGTAGAATTATATATAGTTTCAACAATTTAAAAGCTAATTTCATGAAACCTAATGATTTCATTAAGTTAAATTTCCCGTTACTTTAATTTGAAATCATAATTTGAAGTTAAGACAAAAAAAATGTGTCGAAACAAATGTATTAATAATAATTAAAAGTTTTCCTAGTCAAATAAGGAAAAAAACTTTCAATTAAAATAATAATTAACTGAAATCGGAATTTAGTCAATTATATTTATTCAAAGAAAAATGGATATTTTTTATTTATTTAATTTTCTACAAGGTTAGAATCCTATTTAAAAGTTTATTTATTTCTCCGATTTCTTTTTTAAAATTTAAAATCAGATAATAACCCTTTTTGTTACATTTTCTTATAATTTTGCTATTAAGTTGCTATTAAGTTCTTATAATTTTGCTATTAAGCATTTAAGTAATTGTTTTATTTTTTCAGTGAAAAGTTACTAATTTTTTTTTCAAAATTCTGATTTTAATCGTATTACCAAAAATATCCAAAAAATTTAAATTTGAAAAATGCATTTTACATTTTAATAGTTTAAAATTTCTAATTAAAAAACATTCATTTTTAAATCACATCTTATTAAATAGAATTCAAATTAAGATAATTTGGAAAATCTAGTTTATTTTATAGTAGATTCATTTCTCTCACAAATTTTTTTCTAAAATGAATTCTAACAAACAAAATTCTATAACATGTTCATTATTTTATAATTACATTATGAAATTTCAGCTAGTTCACTTTTCATAGTTTATTAAAGACAATCTTTATTCTTTTTGTTACTTTAAATTATAATCTAAGCTACACATTTATTTTCATAATTGAGAGCCTTAGGGTGAGAAGCATGTGTCCAGTTAGGGTTATGTGGTCACAGTCTAGAGTGTTTAGCTCCCAAACAATGCTTTGTCGACCCACTAAAGAAATGAAATGCTATGTCAAGCTTGCACTGCAGAGGATCGAACCTCGGAGCTATGCTACGCATCTCAATCGATAATTAATTAGACAAAATATTGCCCAAGAAAGTAAATAATTTTCCTTCATTATATTTCAAAGTCAAGCAGCTGTCGGGCATGGATTTTCTGTCATAATTTATACAAATATTTGTCGCTATCATTATATAATTGAAAAATATGATATGCATGTAATGATATATATATATATTGAGTTAAAAGTAGTAATATTTACTTTAATTATGTAAATATTAGTACATTGTGGAGAAACTTAATAAGACTTATAAGAAACTCTCAGAATTTATTTCTTGAAAACCTCTTTAATTTAACTAAATCTCTCTCTTTTTTTAATGTAAAACTCAAATTTTACTACTGTGATCAATATAAATTGACATGGTATAAGCAAATATGTTTGACGTACCAAACGTATGTCCCAAAAGATGGTATATACGATATATTGGGCATTGTGCATTAGCTCAGGTGCAGTACTATTATTTAACTGAGATAATTTATTTTAGCTTTAAATAGTGTAGCATCATGTGACACTGTTTAAAACTAAAATAAATTATCACCTCAATTAAATTAATATTTGCCTAGGTTTAAAATTTCTATATATATATATATATATATATATATATATATATATATATATATATATATATATATATATATATATATATATATATATATATATATATATATATATATATATATATATATATATATGTATATATATATATATATATATGTATATATATATATATATATATATATATATGTATATATATATATATATATATATGTGGGACGGGGAGTGGCCAAGGCGAGATTAACTAATTAACAATTCTTATACAAAGCCTAATATTTAATTAACATGTATTTACAAATATAAATATATACAAGTTTGAGATATTTACAATTAATCATCTTAATAGATTGAAATTTAAAGTTCAAGTTTAAAGTTATGGGGGACAGGAGCAGTCGTCTTGCTGCTATCAAAAAGGAACGTCTTAGCGTCTTTCAGATAATTTCTCTTCTGCCCCGCTCACTGGGGAAGCTGTTGCGCCTCTCGAGCTCCATCTCAAGTGGGCACTTGAAATAGTGACGTCAGCTATTAAGTGGTTCACCCACCACAGTTCGGCCGTCCTGAAATCGGCTGGCCCTCCAGACGACACTGCAAATACATAAAAAAAGAAAAACAGCAAAACAGGGAAAGAAACAAGCAGAACAGAATAATTCTCTGAAAAGAAACAAATTTTATATTCATCTTCTTAGATCTGAAATAAAGAAATGAGTCAGTATATCTTTTAGCTTCATTATAGTCAGTTGGACTTCCGACTATCCTTCAGCACAATTCAACTTTAATTTAACTCCAACTTGCATAACATCCTCGTCTTTTGGCATACTGTACCAGGGTTTTAGAAATTCAGCACAAGTCGTGGTACCGTTAGGTCCTTCATGACTTCCTTCTTTGATTACATCATAGGTGTTGCCTCCTTTAACTTTAGTAACTCTGTATGGTCCTAAATATTTTGGTTTCAGTTTTAAGTGGGGTCCAAACTGAGTTCTCTTAATAGCGACCAAATCGTTAACTCCATAAGATTGATGCTCTTTTCTTCTTAAATTATACGTTTTCCTGTTTTCTTCTTGGATCTTGAAAATTTGTTGTTTAGCATGTTTTCTGAGTTCATCTCTTTGAGCTTCAAAATTAGCTTGAAATTCCTTTTCAATCATTTCTTGGAGCTTACTAATACCTCCAACGTTCATCTTCGTACCAAAAAGCAACTCAAAAGGTGTGGTATCTATGCTTCGTTGATATGTTGAATTAATCGTCTGCTGCAGTTCGTTCGTAAGTTTATACCACTGAGCTGGATTCTCTAAAGATAGCTTTGAAAGAACTGATATGATTGTTTGGTTGATCCTCTCAACTTGTCCGTTAGCTCTTGGCAAACCAGTGGTTATTAAATGGTGTTTAATATTCTCTTTAGAGCAATAATCTCTGAATTCACCAGAGATAAAAGCTGTACCTCTATCAGAAATAATTTGGTAGGGATTTCCAAAGACTGATTTTAGAGTTTCTAATTTCGAAATGACTTCAGCAGATGTTGTGGTCTTCGTAGGAAAAATCCAAACGAACTTAGTAAAAGCGTCTATAATTGTTAAAATATACTTATAATTTTTATGTGTGCTTTCTAAAGGTCCTAAATGATCAATATGGTATGTGTATAGTGGTACGTCATTTTTATGCAATGGGTGTAATAAGCCTTCTTTCTTTCCTCTTTTGTGATTTACAAGAATACAGTGAACGCAATTAGATATGATATTTTCTACTTTCTGTTTAAGTTTGGGAATGAAATAATGGTCCTCTATGCTTTTCTCTGTATATTTGATTCCGGTATGTCCCTTTTCATGCGCACTTCTAATAATTTCCATCTGCATACTTCTTGGCACAACCACTAACTCCTTACCATCAACAAATTTATAAAGAACTCCGTTTCTCTCAAAATAATCTTCATAACTAGAGATTTTTAATAATTCTTTTATCGTTTTTATTTCATCATCATTATCTTGGGCTGATTTTAATTTCGGTATGATATTATCGCTTGAGATGCAAAATATGTTTACAGGGGATCTGCTTAGTGCGTCAACATGAGTCATTCTTGTACCGGAGCGATGCTCAATACTATAATTAAATTCTTGGAGCAATAAAGCCCAACGAGCAACACGAGTTGACAAATCTCTTTTTTGCATAGTCTTTTCGAATGCGGAACAGTCAGTGACAATTTTAAATGGAATTCCTAATAAGTAAACGCGGAATCTTTTTAACGCTTCAATAATTGCAAGAGCTTCAAGCTCGTAACTGGAATACTTCTTTTCGGCATCTGTTGTCTTTTTACTCATAAAATAGATGGGATGAAAATTTTTATCATTTGGGGATTTCTGTAATAAAATAGCTCCATATCCTTCTATGCTGGCGTCACAATGCAGTTCAGTTTCGTAATTTGGGTTGTATATACCTAACACAGGTTTTTGAGCTAAAATTAACTTTAATTGATTAAAAGAGTTTCTTTCCTCTTCACCAAATTTAAATTTCCTATCTTTCTTCAAAAGATCACTTAATGGCCTAGCAATAATGGAATATTTTGGGATAAATTTCCTGAAATATCCAGTCAATCCTAAAAAACTATGGACCTGTTTCAAATTAAGTGGCTCAGGGAAATGAAGCACAGCTTTAGTTTTCAAAGTAGATGGAAATATTTTCCCTTCTTCGATGATATGGCCTAAAAATTCAATGCGCTTCTTCAAAAAATGGGATTTTCTAAAATTTATTTCTAATCCATATTCGCTCGCAAGATTTAAGACTTTTTCAAGCCGTTCGACTCCTTCTTCAGTTGAGGAAGACAAAATAATTATATCGTCCATATAAGGTAAAACAATACCATCATTAATCAGTGGTCGGAAAATAGTATTAATAAATCTTTGAAACACGGCTGGGGAATTACACAGTCCAAAAGGAACCTTAAGAAATTGGTACTGTCCTTCATGAGTTACAAATGAAGTGTATTTTCTACTATCCTTCTTTACATCTACATGGAAAAATCCATTCTTGAGATCAATTGTACTAAACACACACGATTCCTGCAATCTATCTAATATATCTTCAATCAATGGGAGGGGAAATCTATCTTTTACAATTACTTTATTTAATCTCCGATAATCTATGCACAAACGAGGTGTTCCGTCTTTTTCTTTACGATTACTACTGGGCTACAATATTCTGAAGAACTGGGCTCTATTATACCTTGTTCTAACCATTCATCTATTTGGGTTTCAACTATCTTTTTCTCTGAAAATGGTAATCTACGGGGTTGATTAGATATAGGCTCATTACTTTTTAACAAAATATCTAATTGAACATTAGTTGATTTTGTTTTATGTGGTACATAACTCGAAACTAATTGTTGCAACTTATATTTAAATTTTTTGGAATACTAGGTTCAATGTTCAGTTCAACTTCATTAAAAGTTAAATCAACAGGTAGAATTGATAAAGTATTAATGTCTTTTACACATTGATATTTATTTTTAATCTTAATTCCGTTTTCATTAATTAAGGTTTCACCCTGCATTAGTACATTCATTCCTATGATGGCATCATATGACATAACATTATTTTCAACCACATAAATATCTTCTTCACACTTAAAATCATCTATTTTAATATTTCCCTTAAAATAGCCCAACGGCTTTACAACACATTTACCAAAACCATTTAGAGAAGAATTTGACGAAAATAACTCTACAACATTTAATTTATCAAAGATAGATTTACGAATCAAAGTTACTTGGCTTCCAGTATCTATTAATGCATTAACATTCAAATTATTAATAATTACATCATTCAGTATTGTTTTAACATTAACATTCATTGTTGCTACTTCAAGTTTAGAATTAGTTACTGGACACAATGAAGCTTTATGTCCAAAATTATTACATCGAAAACATTTAATACCCTTCTCTTTATGTTCACAAAATTTAGAAATATGATTTTTTTCACCACAATTAAAACAAATTTTATCTTTACAATCATCAAAATCACTGTATTTCATTTTTCCAAAACCATCATTGTATCTTATTTTATTTACATTTTCATTCTTAGAATTAACTCTATTACTATATTCATATTTTGATTTCGTTTTATCAAAATTATTATATTTATCATGAGAATTATATTTTGTTTTCGTTTTATCGAAATTATCATATTTAAAATGAGAATTATATTTTGTTTTCGTTTTATCGAAAGCATTTTTACTTTTAACAGAATCACTTTTTATTACTTCATAAACTTTGAGTTTTTCTTTAAATTCACTTAAATTCTTACATCCATACAAAATAATTTTGTTTTCTTGTCTATCATTAATTCCATTAATAACATAATGCATTAAGGCAGATTCTTCAATTTTACCGCAATTGCACAACTCCTTCATTTTCAAAAATACTCCTGCACAGATTCATAATCATGCATTTTCCTTTTACGCAAAAGATCGTGTAAGTTAGCTGAGTTTATTTCAAACGAAAATTCATCGATCAAGGCTCGTCTCAATTTTTTCCAAGAATTTATTTGTGGTTCTGTTCGAACGAATAATAGAGCATTTCCTCCTAACGATCTTTTAGCCATAACAAATTTTTGTAAGTCTGATAAATTAAATAATTTCGACATATCCTCAAAATGATCAATCCAATTAATTACATTTTCATGTGATTCTGCATTAAATTTAGTAATAGTGCTTTCAATATCTTCATAATTAATATTAACACTTGGAATAACAGTATGTGCATAAAAATCATTTTCACAAACATTTTCATTCTTCTTAAAATAGTCAGATGCACTTTTCTTTTTACTTATATTGCATTGCATTGAAAAATCATTTCTACTTATTTCTTCTTCCACTTCACTTTCCGAGTCAGCAGTTTCCGAATCCTCTTTAGTGTTTTGAGCTAAGAGTTCAAGGTCACATAACAGAGACAAAATTCTTTCTGCGAGCTCTGCTTTGGATCCTTGAAAAGAAATATTCAAAATGTTCGATGCAGTAATAAGTTCGCCAAGCGAAAACTCATTGTTTATATTTTTTAATTTGTCTCGATACTCATTACTTTCGATATCAAAATCAAAACCATCAAAATTTCTAATTCTTTTACGATTTAATCTATCTCCATCATGATCAAAAATCAATCTATGAAAAATTGTGATTTTATCTGCTTTAAAATTTTTCAATGCAACGCTTATTTCTTTTATATCGTTTAATATCATCATGTACTTTGAAAAATGTTCACGTACCTCTCAAAGATG
>JAJQOW010002548.1:0-10000 GCA_037975125.1 Latrodectus hesperus
ACATATATATATACATATATATATATACATATATATATATACATATATATATATACATATATATAAATATATATATATATATATATATATATATATACATATATATATATACATATATATATATATATATATATATATATATATATATATATATATATATATATACATATATATATATATATATATATATATATATATATATATATATATATATATATATATATATATATATATATATATATATATGTATGTATATTAGAGAGAAGGTGGCATTCCAACTAAAAGATCGAAAAGTTCCTGAAGTACAACTAGATAACTCAGAATCTCGGAATCACATAGGAAAGCCGGAGCACAAATACTTTTGTGAACGGTTGAGGAAATGTAATGGCTCCAGTATTGTTTAAGTTCAAAACTTGATTGGTAAACTGATGAGTTTAGCAATTTGTTGACTCTGTTTGAATGGATTTACTTGATTTACTGAATACAAGGAAGTTTAACACTGCATTTTTATGGTATTAATATTTTAAATCTTTTAGTTTTTTGTATTATAGTATCAATGTATTTAATAAAATCAATTTTAAATGATTGATTCTATCACAACTAAATTGATAATTGTTTGGCTGTATCAATTCCATTAACAACTCATAAAAAAACACATAAATGTTATGTTCATTTAAATATACTGAAGGGATATTATAATTTTAGAAGTAATCTTGGTTTCATTGAAAAGAATGACAAATTATGCGCAGATTAATTAGTTTGAGATTTCCTAGGTAGTTTGATAAATGAAGCAAATTTAGGCCAATTGAGGGATAGCCCTCATTAATCAATACATTACCAATAAAACCCGTAAAATAGCTAATTTCCACACTATCAAAGAAGCATGTGCGTAAAACATAAGTGGAAAAAACACATAAAATAGGAAATTCAACTATTTCACAATTTGTTCATGAACATAAATACAACAAAATTATAGTGTGACTAATATCAAAGCAAACTTTCGATTTTACAATCCTCACATTTGATGTAGACCTCATATTTTTTGTTTTATGAAGGTTCCTGCAGTTTCAAACATGTCACTGGCAGTTGCAAGTTGTGGGTTCAAATCCCGTTTTGGGCTCTGATGTTTGTAGTGGTTCAGTCGTAAGCATTGGTCTAATTAGGGCTCGCGTACAAAAAAAATGATCGTCATTTCAAACAAACATAAATAACAGCTGCAACAATATCCTTGGAACTATCGATAGTAATTTCAATGCCCAATTGCGTTTTAGAATAGTGTTTTCAAGTCGGCAGTCCTATGTGATTCCTAGTCTTTTAAGCGTGTCTTTGAAGTTGTAAGCCTATAGCTGCAACATCTTGTCCTAAGAATATGTGACATATGCAAACTTACAGCATTGATTGAAAATCTGAGATACATTATAATTAAAAAATTGAGTAATTGCTAAAAAGCGTTCGCTGTTAAATGTATTTGTAAGCAAAAGATTATCTTGTTAAGCGAAATCACTTATGTAAATTTAATGATGACGCAAAAACATATATATATATGTATATATATATATATATATATATATGTGTGTGTGTGTGTGTGTGTGTGTGTGTGTGTGTGTGTGTGTGTGTGTGTGTGTGTGTGTTATAGGGAAGGCGATATTAATATCTTTGCTATAAGACAAACAAATATGCAAATGTATGTGTTGTAGGATATTAGTGGGAAAGAGAAATCCAATGATCGTTGAAACATTTAATAAAAATTCTTTCATGTGAATCAAATAATTTTTTAAAATTAACACAGCAATTTGTTAAAATATAAATAATTAATTTCTTCATAAAATAAAATCGTTCTCATAATTTTTAAAATTCATTTAATATCCATTCTTGATCAAAACTTTTCCTAAAGTTCAGACAAATTTTATTAAAAATAAGAAATACTTGTAATGATTTTTAAAATATTCAATTTAGAACATTTTTCCAATCAGATGTGTTTAAAAATATGATAATATATCAAAAAATGTTAAATACAAGTACTCAATTTTTTTTCAACAAGAAATACAAGTAATGTCTTTTCTCAAAAATATCTCTCTCATGCATTTTATACTGATTTCACATGATTACTATTAAAATGGGAACAGCTTATTTTCAATTAAAAATACTTCTGATTATTTTTAAACATTCCATTTAGAACATTTCTTACCCAATCAAACATTCTCTAAAATAAGTTCACAAGCAAATCGTTAACATACCGTCAACTTATCTCTTTATTAAGGAGTAGTTTCTATCACTTAAAATGTTTGCATGAGAATAATTGTAATCCATTCACAGGTTTGTAAAAACAGCAGATAGAGGAGTTACAAATATTATTAAGGAGTAGTAATTGCTACTGTGTTTCAAAATAATTATTCTAGAAAATTTTTGCTGTCCAATCAGATAATTTTAAAATCCAATCCTATCCATTCAAATTACACTGCTGGACAATTGCTAAGGACGGATAACACTATCATCCATGGCAACCACAAAATGAAAGGAAGCAAAATGAAGAAAATTAGAATAAGTGTGGGATATAGTAATAAGAAGTATGCGTATGCAATTTTTTTACCACGTCTGTTCATCACGTGATAGTGTTCATAAGAGCTTTAAAGGTTTTGACTCGTGTGGAAAGTTATTGTTTCAAGTCAAAGTTTTACAGCAAAGATTTAATAGACGAACTTGAAATTTTTGGCATGTCTTCCCGACACCACTTAGATGATTTTATGAGTGGCCGAATTATTGGAAAGATCGAAGAAGGGCGAAAAATAATAGATGTTGCCAGGGAGTTCGACATCGCTCACAGCGTTGTTTCACTGCTATGGAAGTCATTTAAAACTACTGGAATGTGTAGTAGGCGGTACTGTGAGGTCGTGTTAGAAGTACGACGCCTGCAGAAGACAAATATATCGTTCTATCAGCAAAAAGGAACAGGCGCACCACAGCTCAGCAGGTGGCAAATCAGTTTCTTGCAGCCTCAGGAAAGCAGATCTCCCGAACAACTGTTGCCAGACGTTTGAGGGGTGAAGGACTATACACCCGCGAACCTATTGTGTTTGTCCCATTGACCAGACAGCACTACTGCCCGTTTGCAATGGTGTCGTGAGCATCGCAATTGGACTGAAGAGGACTGGGCATGCGTACTATACTCAGGTGAGAGTAGGTTCAGTCTGTCATCGGATTGTAGACGCCAACTGATCTGGCGCGAGAGTGGCACTGCTTATCGTTTAGAAAATATCCAGGAAAGGGACCGATATCCGACATGCAGTGTCATGGTGTGGGCCAGCATCATGACCAATGGCCGCATGCCCCTACATGTGGTTGCGAATGGGACTATGGTGGGCCAACGATACATTAATGAAGTTCTACTTCCTCATGTTCGTCTTTTCTGTAGTGCTGTCAGTGAAAAATTTGTTTTTATGGATGACAACGCAACATGTCATCGAACACTCGCTGTTCAGGATTGTCTAGACAGCGAGGGTATTCAACGCCTCATATGGCCATCACGTTTTCCAGATCTAAACCCCATTGAAAATGTGTGGGATGCTTTGGGAAGGCAAGTTGCTGGTCGAAACTATCCTCCGACAAACAAGTACACCCTCATCCGTGCACTCCCAGAAGAATGGGATAAATTGCCTCAACAGCTGCTGGATAATGTTGCATGATACGACGTGTGGAATGTTGCATCACACTCCACGGTGGACATATTCCGTACTGATACTTTTCTTCAAGGTGCCTGCTGACTTTTGATGCATTGTTCCATTTTTCCGTATGCAGCATCAAATGAAATTTTTTTTCTTTCAGATGTTTCACAGCTTTTGCACTTTCCAGAATACATATTAATCTAATGTCTGAACAGTGTGGCAACTATATTTTGTCCTATTAGGCCTCATGTCTCGCTTAATGTTATGCTACATTGCAATTTGTGATCCGTTTTTAGCAATTGTCCAGCAGTGTATTTTAAGTTTTTTCCTCTAGCCATGTTACTAAATATTAATAAAGATAGGGGAAACACAGTAATAAATATGGATAGGTAGAAATAAAGAAATAAATCATAATTCTCTCTAGCCGAGCTGGCAGCCGAATGGCTAGCGCTCTTGCCTTCGGTTCAACAGTTCGTGGGTTCGAATCCCACCTTGGGCATGGATGTTTGTAGTGGTTCGGAATCCACTTTAAACCATAGGTCCCGGTCTAATTAGCCCTCGTTTGCAAAAAATGACCGTTGAGCGACAAACAAACCAAACTTTTTCTATTCATAATTTATGATAAATTTACTTCGATTTTTCGGTTGATGTATAGTTTGTATCTTTATTTTTTAACTGATTAATAATTTTTGATAGAAACAAAAGTTTACTGTAATCGGAAATCCTCATAAAATTTCTGTCGAAAAAATCCTTTTGAAATAAGCGAAAATATTTTCATTTGACTGTGTATTTAATTAAATCTTCGAAGGAGTTCATGGGATTTAACTTATAATGAAATCAAATAGATTTTCTATCCACAATGGCAAGTGGCCAATGAAATGAAGTTTGAAAAAAAGTATCTTAATTAGGTGTGTAAGATACATAAAAGAATTTCAAACGCAGCGCCTTTTTTTAATTCTCAATTGTCTTTTTCCAAAAGAATTGTTTTAAGTTTTATATTTCAGCTATGTAGCTTGATCTGTTATTCCTATTTCTGAAAGATTTCGCGTTGACACTATAGTTTTATAAAAATGCATAAAAGTCATAAATCCAAATCTTATGCAGAAAACTGTGGAATAATCTTCTTAAATTTTTTATAATAAATACAAGTGAAATTTTTATTTTATAATATTATTAAAAACTAATATATATATATATATATACATACATATACATATATATATATATATATATATATATATATATATATATATATATATATATATATATATATATATATATATATATATATATATATATATATATATAAAGTTTATAAGCGTAATTTGCTTGTTTTAACAATCTTAAAATGTGAAAAATAATTCTTAAAACATAAATAAGTTCTGAAAAGAAAATTTTATTATATATTCTATAGAAATAAATAATTTCAACTTTTAAAAAAAGATAATTTTAAAAATAAGAGAGAAATTATGCTGATATTGTCAACATATTAGTGTAACATTTTCCTCGCAAATTTTTTTTAATTAAAACAATGTTGTACAAATTTGATTCTAGTAATAGAACTTATGCTTTTCACACACTAAATGAAGAATAAAATAGAACTAGTTTGTGTCATCAATCAATCAATTCAGCGCTAAGCACAATGCAGTGAGTTTAAGTTGCTATTTGCAATAGGGAATGTGTTAAATAGTAACAGCTTTTCATTAATTTTTGTACTTTTCAGTATTTCTTTCCCCTTACATTCATTGGTTCTTTTACTTCTGTCCATAAAATATAAATTTATATTTCCTTGCTGTCAAGATTATAGTCAAATTAGGCCTTTTTATTCGATACTCTATAAATAAAATCTTACATTTCCTAAATTATTTTGTTCATTGCAAAACAGAAACAATTTTATTTTTTCAAAAAAATATTACATTCATTAAAATATTAAATTTCATGGAAGTATTGCATTTATTGTGGGATGGAAATTATTATACATGTATTATAGCTATATAAGTATAAAAATTTCCGTATTTCATACATATTCATATATTTTCAGAAATTATTTTTTTCATTGCAAAACAGGAACCATCATACTTTTCCTGGAAATGTTTCATTCATTGGAATATGAAAACTATACTTGCATTATATTCATACAACAATCATAGTTATTTTCATATTGTATACATAATTATTCATTTCCATAAATTATTTTGTTCATTGCAAGACAGAAAACATCCTATTTTTTCTAGAAATATTGCATTCCTCGCAATATTGAAACATTATATTTCATGAGAATATTGCAATTATTGTAGTATGGAAATAATTGCATTTGTTGTATTATATTTAAAGTTAATATTGAAAGTCATTTGAAAGCAATATCATACGCATCCTGAGCATATTGTATTCATTGCCTTTTCGAGAAACAACTCTCTCTCTCTCTCTCCATCTATCAAAAAACTTTTCATTGAAATATAATGAACATTTATATATTTTTTTAAATTTTGCTTTTGTAATTGCAGAGAAACGTATTACATTAAAGAGATATTGCATGTGCAAATGAAGGAAAACAGCAATATACCTTTCATTATAAGGAAATATCAAGCACTTTTTGAAAATAATGTACTTGTTAGAACATGGAAACAACAATACACTTCCTAAAAATATCACATTCATGAAAATATTAAGATATACACTTCTTAAAAATCTCGTAAACTCGAAAATAAATGTAAATCATTTACTTTGTTTCAAAATTAATGCAATTCAACCTAATTAATTAATTTCATTATACATATACGACATACTCTGTTTAATATTTAATACCCTCAGATTTTCTGTGATATTATATACATTAAAGAGACATAAAAAAAGACCGATGGCCATATTAAGGGGGGCAATTATTTATTCAAAACTCCTGAAAGAAAGAGGTCTTAGTGCCTCTGATCTCATAAAAGGAAAGGAAACTCCTCAGGGGGTTTAATATCTAATTTATCCTTTTCGGAGCGGATAAACCTGGCGTTTATTTATAATTCACCAGGATCGTTCGCAGAAGTGATTGTCTTCGTTAACAAGTTCAAAGACAAAAGGAAAGCCTTCTCACATTCATCACTCTTCCTGCTTTCATCTTCATAAGATTCAGAATAGTTTAGGTCATAACACGATTCCGAATGTCCTTTCTCTGTCCTGAGGTAAAGAGTTCCACATTTGATCTGAAAATCTCATGCTCAACGAGTCGGGACTTCCATTTTTTAAAAAGAGTTAAATGAATCTGAAATTGTTATATTCTTAATTTATAAATAGAGTCTTTAATAGATGACAGGTTTGTTTTGTCATCTTTCTATTTTTTATTTAAAAAAGAAACTGCAAAGTTTTATATGGGTGTGTGTAATTTTTTATGGTTTGTCATGTTATTTTTCATATTGCTAATAATGCTCAAATGGCGGTACCAGAAGAAATTACTTTTGTGACCAATGTACATGTGAAGTGGAAATTGAAAAAGGTGTAATAGAAAATACTTTTGTGGAAAATTTCCGAGATTTCATTAAATAATCTTTCATCTCATTTTATTGAGTGTCTTAGATACATTTCTTTACAGATTAAGATACGAAGAGTTAAAAAATCAGAAAAGGGAAACAAACTGTAATAACTAATTTAACTTTAATTAAAACTTCTTTATTCGGAATTTTTACTTTTTAGCTTTTAGTTCAGAGACTAAGAATATAATCAATTCATATCAAAACTCAAATTATTTCTTTCTATTACTAATCTTCTGAATTAAATCTATAATAGACCTCATATTATATTACAGAAAACAACATAAGTCAAAGTAATAATACCCCAAGTTAAGATCTTTTAAGCATGCTTTAAGTTATTGAATATATTTCATTCTGTAATAATAAAGAATGCAAAAATTCAATTCTAAATTTATATAATGGAATTTGTTGAACAAGTAGAAGTTTAATAACTTTTATTAATTTAATAAATAATAGTTTTGATATTTCAATTTAGGTCCATTATAAAATTGCTCCACCAAAATAAAGTTTTCATAACTAATGAAAAGCATCATAAATTCATTGCATAAAATATTAAGGGATCAGACAAATTGCATTATAACTATTTTGAATAGTAAAGATGAATTCAAAATGCAATTCTTTTACTGTATTTATATTAATTTTAATAATGAAATGGGCCCTCTATTAATAAATTAAATATTAAGTATACTATGAAAAATTATATCAGTTAAAAGTCAAAATAATTTACTCTATGTACTTTTTGTTTAAAGTTTTTGTTTGATTATTCCCCCTCAAAAGTAAATAGCTCCATTTTTAGATAAATGCATATTTTAGTGACTTAAAACTCATTGGACTTACTTTAGAATTTTGCAGAATTATAAAGTCAGAAAAGAATGATATGGAAATTTAAAATTAGAATGAAAATTAAAATATGATATGAAATTATGCTCATTTCTATTTACTGTTGCGGAATCAAAATCATACGCACTCAGTAGCGAAGCTGTTGCTGCACCAGTGAATTTCTTGTACCTAGCTGAAAGCCAGGTGGCGCTGTAGTAGTCACATGAAACCCCAAAAAATGCATATTTACAAGGGTTTAATCTTATTAATAATAAAAACTCATGAGAGAAATTACTCCAGAAATGATTTGAGCATCAAAAAATATACGTATTTATGATTTCAGTTCTGAAGATTCGATAAACAATTTAAATGAGCTTGCTCCCTCAAAAATCCACTCCTTAAACAGCAATTGCTCTCTCTGTTTGACGTCTTCCACCGGTTCAACATTGGTATATTGCAAAACAGCTCTAGTCTGTCCTTGCCATGCAGTAACGCCGGTCTTTTCAATTGACCACGGCGAGATTTAGAAGTGGACACATAAAGTGTTTGAGGTTCTTGAATCGGGAGAAAATGTTCTTTCTTTATTCCTGTTCCCTTTCTGCTAGTTCTACTCACTTTCTTAACTGTTTTGGTGCCTCCTGGAGACAGAGCTGTGAGATGAGCAAGATCTGATCTATGGGGATCTGGCGCGTCGGGACCTTTTAGAACTCTTATATAGACTTGTTGTAAGTTTCCGTACACTAGAGGGATAAGTAACAAGAATAGTTCTGAAGATAAATTTTATAGGAATCTGATGCCTACATTGGCAAGTGATGGTTAGCTTTCTAATGTTTGACTCAAAAAATTGTGTGTGTTTGATTAATATCTCAAGAGGGTAAAAATTAGTAATAGTTATAAATGCAGTTCAAATTATTGGTCCTTGTGTACAAAAGGTCACTGAGGTGTGAAAACAAATCTTCACTTTAGCTCCAGATCGAAGAGAGTTATTTATATTTCAACTAACTAATCTAAATGATATTGCCAAAATCATTTCGTAGTTCATACCAAATTTGTTGTCCATAAGCATTCGTCTCTGAAATATTCAAATGTAATCGAGCTATCAAGTTTTTATTCGCTTCTCATAAAAAGAATTTTAATTGAAATTTGAAAAGTTAAGAAATTTCTAACTCTTTTCCTTAACCGGGAAAGTTAGATTTAGGTTTTGAGTTTTTCCAGTTTTAAGGTCTTGAGCAATTATTCAAATTTATTCAATCTTTCAAACTACAAAATTTATTCCTAGATTAAAAATCAGATATATTTGGATATGATAAAAATGGTTCAAAACAATTGAGAATAAAGAAAGCGAATATGAATTCCATACTCTACAATTATGATCAGGATTACAGGCATAATAGTCTTCCAAAATTCCTGATAAATTCAAAATTTAGTTATGGCTTAATTTTTTGCATTTTTAACAACAATAATGAGAGATGATAAATAGGTTTTCTATAAGTGTTTTATAATGCAGTTGTTATTTTGTAAAATGGTTAATGGAATTTAATTTTCCATTTTTTGTATTAGTCAACTATTTCATGGACAATGCGGACAATCTTGCTCAGGAGGGTTGAAGTCGTTCAATTTCTTTTCTTCAGAACTTACTTTTCAGGAAAAATTCCAAATTGAAAAGGATTGGCTGGTGCCGTCTACTCACGCTCCTGGTATAGTGGTAGCCATATTCTCATGCGACAGGAAAAAATGCACCTGTCTTTTAAAACTTGCCACCTGAAATGTCTCTATCTTTTCTAAGGGTGAGAAATCCTACCCTCTGCGTCCAAAATCCAACAATACCAGGGCTCTGTAAAACATATCTTTGAATATGCTTGAGTGATCTTTCAGAAGAAATTTATTCTCGTGTCTTCGACTTTCTAAAGGTCAGCTAATTCATGGATCTGGTCAAACTTCGTCAGAAATAACAGCAGCAATCCATTTCATAGGAGAGAACATTTGGAGAAATAACAGCAACAA
>JAJQOW010002548.1:15000-16022 GCA_037975125.1 Latrodectus hesperus
AAACTAGGTAATATTTATAAAGTAAGTTTATGCAGGCAGTTTCTATTTCTCATAGGTTCCGTTCCTTAATTTTGAAATTATTTACTTTACATCATCAAACTAAATTGTTTTCCATTATGTATGCTGCCTATATTGTTTCTGTGTGATGTAAATATCAAAATGCTATATTCTTGGAGGTTGAACTACTTCTCAAAATGGTGAAGTGACAAGATTATTTTGTGTTCAATTGCACCTTCCACTTTAAACCTACATCTTCCACTACAAACCTCAACAATGGAAAAAATTCAAATGTTAGCAGTTTAACGTGCACAGATTTGTCAGCGGGTTGGTCTTTGTATGCATTTAACTTCACGATATCTTTATATCAGGAAATCCATGCCTTACCATTGGATTACATAACGAAACCCTCAGAAAGAAGAAACTAGCTGTTGATATCAAATTTGTCATCTTGGAATTAATATTAGAGATCATGGATTACTCACACACACACAGTTTTTCTTTATAATAATGATTACTTAAGTGTGTTACTTCATAAATTCATGTATGATATGAAGATATCGAACTATTAATTTATAAAGAATCAAAAACGCTTTTACATTAAGTGTCTACTGATTTCAAAATTCTGACTTTAACTAAGAAGTATTAACCATCATCATAAATGTGTTTTCCTTTATTTTTCTTGAGAAACTGTTATCAAATTACAAATCCGTTAATCCTTAAATTTTTGAGAATTATTATTTCAAGATTAAATTTTATATTTAAGAACACAGTTGTTTAAATTTGTCTTGGTTTTAGTTTAAACTATATCCAACTCAATTCATAATAATTCTAGATAAATATTCTTTATTCCTTAATGTTCATGAATGTAACTAATCTGAAACATAAAAGCAATAAAAAAATCCTAAAATAACTTTTTTAAACCATCCTTCAAATATTTAACGTTCACTGAAGCGAATACTTAATGTCAAAAAATTTCAATTATTTACCATCTGCATTTCAGTATTACCACTGCAAAATTTTGA
>JAJQOW010002549.1:0-16006 GCA_037975125.1 Latrodectus hesperus
ATATATATATATATATATATATATATATACATATATGTATATATATATATATATATGGTGATCTTTTTAAAGTGACAGTGTTTGGAGCGCCCTGTAGTTCGGTCATATCTAATAGCCGGAATGGCACCAAACTTGGTATTCAGACTAATCAAAACACGGGAAAAATGATTCCGTGAAAACAATTTTAGTTCCAAAAATCACCGTTAGGTCATTTTGTAGCGCTTAGCAATATATAAAATATGAGAAAAGAGAAATACTAACACATACAATCGCACAATTAAGTTATTAATGTTTATTTATTTCATTAACTTCTCCGGTGAGGAATTAGACCACATTTCATGTGAGCACCGTTCTCAGAAATAACACCGTGCATTCTGCGTACAGCGTTCTCCACAGCCGTGCGTAACATGTCACGAGGAATATTCCACACTGTCTTTCTTATGTTGTCCTTTAGAATAGACAAATTCGATACTCCACCAACATAAACGCAGGTTCCGGTAACGCGAGAGGCATGGTCACTGGAGCTCGTTTACATCGGCTGAGATTATTTGTCGGAGCTGTCTACTACTTGCTTTTATAGCCCCTGTCATCGAACAACATTTCCATTTTGCTTTGATACCTGTGTTTTATGCTAATTCTCGTTATTGTAAACTACAGCAGCGCCACAAAATGCCCTAACGGCGACTTTTGAACTAAATCTTTTTTTACGGAATTTTTTCCCATGTCTTGATAATTTTAAAAACCAAGTTTGGTGTCATTTCGGCTATTAGATCGCGCTACAGGACGCTCCAAACACTGTCACTTTGAGAAAGATCACCCTGTATCTATCTATATATGTATTTTAAATCTGTGAAATCACATATTTTATTTAACTAAAAATACCAAATTGCATTTAATGTTATGGTGTGTTTATTTTCTGAAGTAATCTATAAAATTTTATTTACTACATTCCACTTCAATAGAATTTTTCAATTTCCTAAGAAGTTATCTGATTAGTCATTAACTTTTTCAAAATTGCTTTATTAAAAATAATAACTGAATCATGTTATTTTTTTCTTATACCCGGAAAATTTTAAAACATTAAATTAATCTTTTTTGTATTTTTGTATTGTTATTTTCGCAGATGAGGTCTTATTCAACTCTTGAAAATTGCAAAAGCAATCGAAGTGTTTTTTTACAGATGTTGGAAAAAGAAAGTATACAAATTACGCCTTGATTTTAATTTATTTAATCCAAATTTTTTCTAGTTAAAAATTTAAAAAAAACATATATAGTCGCTTTGCTGATTTCTACGAACACTGACGAGCTTACAAACTCCTACTAATTCTTAACATAGTCCCATAAGCCCAATGACTATTATTAACCCCCATTTACAAATTGAAAGTTTCAAAAATTTCCTTTTCTTGAATTAATTTTCATATACATCTTTCATTTTTTATTTATATTTCTCTCATTTAAATTTTTAATCATAAAGTGGTTGTTTGTTTCGTTACAGTTGAGATTTTGAGTACGTCACTTTATTGCAATTCTCATTGGTTTAAAATTCCCATGACGTCAGGTAACGTTTCATCCACGTCACACATCGTATTGAGTCGGTGTTGTAAATCTGATTTGCTGACGAAGTCGGTAGCAAACAAGGCAAAATTCATCATCGAGTGTCTGAGAATACTGTCGAAGTTCATTTTGCTAAGAAAACCATTTCATATATAAGGGGCAAAGCATCGTTTTGAAAAGCCGTTTTCCATTGATTCAAGCCATGGGCAATAGAACAGCAGAAAAAGCAAAATGAAAAAGACATGCCAAAAATATTCACTTTATAGCTAGTATAAATCCACAAGGATAATTTAAATTTTTAAAAAAATTCATTAATTAATATAATTTTAAATTAATAATTGCATATTTTAATTTTGTTTTTTTTATAAATTCGATTAACTATTTCATTGGAGAATCTTAGATCCTTTGAATTAGGCACTTGGAACTTCGAGGATGAAAGTGTATGCTTAATTTCAAGTGCGAAATCGAAAATAAACATGAATTACGATTCATCCAGTGAAATGTAAACAGTAATTCTTTATGAATTAATATTAATCGTTTTCAAACTGAAATGAAGAGAAAAACTAATCAGAATTACACATAAGTATAGATTTGTGTTAAAAAAATACTTTTATATATGCTTGCAATTTTCGTGAGTCTCAAGCGATCTGCTGAAACGTATAGGAAACATATAAACAACCACCATGTTTATTGTGTCTTCTTATTCTTGAAGTGAAAGTATCTAATAGCGGATAACTAACTGCACTATTGGTAATAAAATCCCGTAAATTTCGAAGTAATATACAGATTTTATTACCAGTAGTGCAGTTAGTTACTGGTAATAAA
The DNA here is from genome assembly GCA_037975125.1 of Latrodectus hesperus. Classification (NCBI taxonomy): domain Eukaryota; kingdom Metazoa; phylum Arthropoda; class Arachnida; order Araneae; family Theridiidae; genus Latrodectus; species Latrodectus hesperus. The sequence continues at coordinate 2,380 of JAJQOW010002549.1, forward strand.
AGTTAGTTATGGTGTGGAATTTGTTCAGCCTAATCTAATTTCTATCTTACAGCCCCTGTATAAGAGTATAATCATAGTATCCAATATCATAAAAAATTTTTGCTAAGAGAAACTATGGCTTGGAAACGCTGGAAAAAAATGATAGTCTATGTGCAACACAGAAGATACTCTTTGTTTTAAATAATACTCCAGAAAAAAATTAATAAATAGTTGTTTTGAAGTGCAGAGTTTATTAAGAAACCTTCGTAACTAAAGAAATCTTAGAACATTTACCAGAAAATTTGATGAATTACTTGATTAATTGATGAGACGGCTTGACGAAAATGAGCTATTTGATGACTATATGAGACAATTTGACGAAAATGAGTTAATTGATGACTTGATGAGACGACTTGACGAAAATGAGTTACTTGATGACTAGATGAGACGATTTGACGAAAATGAGTTACTTGATGACTAGATGAGACGATTTGACGAAAATAAGTTACTTGATGACTAGATGAGACGATTTGACGAAAATGAGTTAATTGATGACTAGATGAGACGATTTGACGAAAATGAGTTACTTGATGGCTAGATGAGACGATTTGACGAAAATGAGTTACTTGATGACTAGATGAGACGATTTGACGAAAATGAGTTACTTGATGACTAAATGAGACGATTTGAAGAAAATTAATTAATTGATGAGACCGCTTGACGAAAAAAATGAGTTACTTCTCCATGGATTTCATTAAAGAAACCCACTGCTGGCCGAAACTTAAGGACGTTTTCGAGTGCGGATTCAGGTGCGATTTGTGCGAAAGAAAGATCGGATGATAAGATGAGTGAGAGCATTATCAATGAGAGTGAAAAATAATTTTCAGATATCTCAGAAAATGATGTTGTGCTGTAAGTGTCTGCAAAATAAACGGTTGAATGGCTGACAAGATTGAGGTGCTCTTTGGAGAAAACTAAGAGTAAAATATGCTTTTCTACTTAAAAAAATGATAAAATACTATTTGAAAAAATGTAGTTTAGAAACAGAAAAAAATAAGATTAATTCAACTGAATTTTCAATAGTTAAATAAATGTTGTTTTTAAATATGGATTCTATTTTAAATGTGTTTTGAGTAATTTGTACAAAGTTTTTGAGTTTGAAATTGTTATTTATTTTCGAATATTGAATTATTATAGTTAAATATTTGAGAATTTTTAAAACAGAAAATATTTTATCGAAAAAATAGTATCAATATTGACACCTTATTTATTATTTTCTTTGGGAACTTTAAATTTTAAGAATTATTTCACCCGTCACTCAGAGATTCTAAATTGAGCATCTACACTACGGTAAATTTGATTAGTTAGAAGAGTTTATTGGTTGGTTTTTCCTGAACGATTGGTATTTTACAGACGAGAGTTAATTAGACCGAGGTCTACAGTTTGAACTGGACTTCAAACCAGTACAAACATCCAAGCTCGAGGTGAGATTCAAACCACCTACTGTTGACCCAACTGTTAGAACACTAGCCCTACTAAAAGTTCAACCAGATCTACTTGAGAAATTCAATGTAATCGAAAGTGCATTATACCCGTATTCATTATTATGAAAGTTGAATATATTAATAGGCAGCTTTTTTAAAATATGTGAGAATATACTAATAAGTTTTTGAAGAGTTTTCAGAAAATAGATTGATTGTATTAATTGAATTTTGACACATAAAAATTAGTGTTTTTAGTAGTAGTAGTAGTAGTAGTAGTATTAAATTAATATTATTATAAATTAGGGAGCACATATTTAAAAAATTAGCATTTTTGTTTTCAAAAATCATGCAGAAACTTTAAGTTGAAAGCTTATGTTGGTTGATCGGTAACTTTGAAACACAGCAGCAGGAAAAATTTTATACTGAAGCTTTGTTTCAGGTTGTTTATATTCAATCGGCTGAAAAGCGGCTCGTAATTTTGAACACCGGTCAAGTACTGAGATCGATACCTGAGCTGGCACCTTCTCATCCACGCCTCACTACGCCATGTTGAAGAATATTGCACGCACGACATATGATGACCGGGGATTTTCTTTTGGGTCAGATATGGAATGCATCAACTTCCGGTCACGTGAATGACTTCTTTCATTTCCTTTACACATGCACCACGGACTCTAAATTACAGTTGATGTTAAGTTACAACAGTCGTTTTTCCACTGTTTTCTTCTGCCGATCAATGCTATTAGAAACACAGCTAAATGTTCCTTTATTTCAAATCATGATCCAGTGACGAGGTGAACAACACAACTGGCAGCAATGTGAGAACATTGCTGTGTTACGACTTAAGATAAAAATCATAATTTAACCAGATTTTTGAATTTTCAGCAAGACAAATTTACTAATATAAAATTCGCAAATTCTTGATTAGATATAAATTAAAATTGAGGTAAAAGTTAAATTTTTATAAATTTTATTAAATATAATAAGCGATTTTATGGGCATTTTTGATTGGTGGTATAATGTGAAAATGGGTCTTTCGCTTGAAACACTGCATTACATGTGTGGTTCTTAGTTGTTGCCGTCATTTCATTAAGATACAAGTGAAATACATCCTCCATTATAATTTGAAAAAATTACCTTCTCTGTAAGCATTCACATTTGGCGATATAATTTCCTTGGCGTAAAAATTGTACCAAAAATATATTAATCTTTTATCTAATAATTGAGCACGTAATATACAATTTAAATCAAAAGATTATAGAAAACGTGACTATAAAAGTGACAGTCAAATAACCAAGATTAAATTTAACTTAGAAGGAATTATTTAAAATAAAGATCTTTGACACAGAATATTGCTTTCTTTTTCCACTTTATTTAGATAGAAGTCTGGTGAATCGTTCGAAAATTGATATAAAACTTTATTAGAAAGAACCTACAATGCTTCTTTCAGATTATTTTAAAATTTAATAGTAAATTTAATGCAAATCAATAAAATATATTGTTATTTAAAACATTATATTTTCTTAATGCATGATACGTTTTATAATAAAAAAACTGAAGTTTTTAAATGTTACATCTCTTTGCTCACTTGTTGTTCTCGTGTGCCAGCTAGGTTGCCATTATGGGGTACGCTGCTCCACTTTTCCAACTGAGCCATATTTTGGTGTGGAGTCCGATTTCCTCAGTACACACATGCCATAGGGACCTGTTTATAGAGTAGGCACAACCATTCACAACCCATTCATACAGGGAAAGGACAGAGACAGGATAGATATAAAGAAAGTACTCCCATGCCCAAACCGGGATTCAAACCCAGGACCTCCCTATCCGTAAGGCACGCTGATCACTAGACAAGTTGGGCGGCCTTAACTCATTTAAACTAACCATATAGTAGATGTTTTGCGTTGTCTTTGTCATTTTGCTTTTTCTTCAGTTCTATTTTCGACGCGTTCAATTTTGGAAGCAATATCACTAAAGATTTAAAAATTTAAAAACTAATTATTTCAAATAACAGGTTATTTTCATAAGTTTGAAAACTTATACAAATGAAAAAATTATAATTAAAATACACTTCATTGTTACTGGTAAAAATCATTAATGTTTTTTTTTCTCATTGGCGACGACACACTCAGACATTCAATGATGAAATTCGCCTTGTTTTCTGCCACTCGAAGAAGACGATTGGAAGGCAGGCAACAAACTCGCCGACAAGTCAGATTTACGACGCCGTCTCAGTATGATGTGACGTAGATGAAACGTCATCTGACATCATAGATATTTTTAACCAATGTTAATTGTATTAAAGTGGCATAATCATGATCGCTAATAGAACGAACGAAACAACCATTTTATGGTTGATAAATGATTTATGTTTTATATGATTTGCTTCATATGATATGATATGTTATGATAGGTTTAATTGAATTTAATACTAATGATTATTCATATATTTAAAAAATATTTCCATACTCAAAATAAAGAAAGCAATTTACTTTTAATGGTTATAATTGAATAATTTTTATTCAGAATATATGAGATCCAATTATATTTAATTTTTATTACTTTTATAAAATTAAATTAAATTAAACTGGTTTTGAAAAACGACACATTGATGTGACAGAGTTCAACCTAGTGATCTAAGTTATGCACATATTTCTTGTTTGTGCTCAATATTGTGTTAATGTATGTAAGAGGGTTATCATTATTAATCATCTGCTGTTTATAATCTCCTTCCTTTACATGGTAGATCAAGATAGTACAGATTCAATCGGTTGCCTTTGAAAGGAAGAACACTATGTGTGATTTCCATTACTTGTATAATTTTAATTGTAAATGAAATTCAGCTATCATGGCAAAGAATACTAAAATGAAGGGTTATCTCATGTCAGTCGTTGATACTGCCTAGAGAATAACATAGTAGCTAAAAGCAGTTAAATTACATGCTAATGTATTTCAGCATGTTCTGCACTTCCGTAAAGACATCTACAAGTTAAGTTTAAACATATTACTCAGAATGAAATCTGAAAGACGCTTTGGCTCTCATCCCGGCAGTCTAGTATCTTGAATTGTATGCATATACCATTGTTCAACAATGTCGAGGAAATATCTTGTTCCGAAGATTGTGATTTTGTCGTTAGACTATGGTTAAATCTTGACTGAGAAATTCAGAAAACACAATATTGTGTGAAAAAAATACGTAAGGCATCAATAATATGTATTTGGCCACACACTATACAACACCAAAAAGACTACATATGTCACAGCAAATTTGATTGGCAGATAACATGTTGTTGTTGTTGCTAATCCCAGATGATCAAGCAATGCTAGACCATCTCCATAAAACCCATTATTTCCAACAAGTCTAAAAATAGTGTAGGATCTTTAAGAATGTCACTTTTGGCAAAATTCAAGCAGTCCAGAATATGGAAAGGGAGGCCTGCACGTCTCCGCACCAGTGGCAATCCGGGTAGTTCTTCTGTCCTTGATAAAAAACGAGAGTTTTAATATGTCCACTAATGAAGCGAGAAAGAACTGTTAATTGCTTTCTGGTACCCTTGGTTCGAAGTGCCCCACCAGGGCTTCTAGGGAAGTACCAGGAGTGGTTAGGGAAGTACCAGGAGAGAAGGAACACGCCATCTCATGTTCATCTGTACTTTAATGATTGAGAAGATCTCTGTATAAGGGAGAGTACTTTCCTCAAACTCGCCATGAGTGGTAGCCTTTCTCGCCAAGGCATCAGCTATTTTATCCTAGGCTAGGTAGAAGATTGACTAGGGGCTAAGTCAGTCTTCTACTTTTGGAGCCCCAGGTCATCGGGCTAATCGAAGCTGCTCTTTTTCTCGATACCATGAACCCCCCTACATGTTGTAAACCACCAAATAAACAAATTTACAGTCTTTCTTAAAATGTGGGTGATAAAAAATGACTTTCGATCTTCCATGGTTAAAAAGTTTGCGCAACAGAATACATGAAAAAAATATTGAAGTACTTCATCTTTATTCTATTCGCTTTACATGCAGTATTGTAGTTGCCCACGATGTGCGCTGCCCAGCTAATAATTTCGTGGCCACAAATGCATGGTATAAACTTCACTTGATTTACATGCTTTCATCAAGGTGTTGTAGCAACATATAGTAGAGCTCCAATTACCCGAATCGGCGATAATCTTAATCATTTTCAAAATTTCAGAAAAAGGAATAAGAGTGAAGATGAGAAGTAAAAAATGATTAAATGGAAAAAGTTAAAAAAAAAAAGGTATGAGAAGGGAGAAAAGAAGAATGATGCGTCACTTGAAGAATTCAAAAACGTTCTTTAGAAAATTCTTGGACGTTAAGAAGTTTGTCGTGAAGATATATGAGAATGGATTTGAGACAGACCCTGGAATTTCAATTGCAAATGATGGTAAACTTATTGGAAGTGTCAAGGAAGAAGATGACCTTAATGCTCAAGTTGAAGCAGACATGAGACAAACAGCTAGTGGAAGCTAGCTTTCAAACTGCTTTGAAGTGGATGGTGTGTCAGCCTGAGTATGACCATATGCAAATTCATACTGCCAAGTGAATGTGCGACTTTGCTGCCCGAAAACATATGAAGAGAGTGAAACAGCTTATTCTGACCGAGATGTTCCGTAAGCAATAACTTTCATTTACAGCACAGTACATACATATTTTATTAATGTACAGCGCCGACCAACTTGTCTAGTGGTCAGCGTGCCTGACTACGGATAAGGAGGTCTTGGGTTCGAGTCCCGGTTCGGGTATGGATGTACTTTTTCTCTCTATCTATCTTGTCTTTGTCCTTTCCTTGTATGAATGAGGTGTGAATGATTGCCTACCCTATAAACGGGTACCTATGGCATGTGTGTAGAGCAACGTCGTACTTTCACCTACATGGTGCTCTGATTAAAACGAAAGACGCTCCCAATCGACTTAATTCGCATAGCATAGCCAGCTTGGCTTGTCCAACTGTCATTAGTAAACAACAACATTAATGTACAGCACTTGTAACCACCTTAACATGTAAAATTGTTGCCATTTCATTTCATAAAAGTAATTTTTCTTTAAAAATATCTAGTCTTTTTTTTCCTTTTTTCACCATATAATAGTTAATTTAACTGACAACTTTTTCAGAAAATATTAAATATTCGAATTTTTGATTATCCAAATGGGGTCCAGTCCCAACCGATTTGGATAAATGGAGTTCTGTTGTAGTCAATAAAAGTAAAATGTAAAGTCCATGTAATAAATTGAAATAAATCTAATAAAAGGATTTCTTAAGCATCGACGAATATAAGCGGATTTTAGTAGATCGCAAATAATATCCTCATATCGCAAAGGGTAAGGGGTGATGCCCTGTAAAATCTCCAGCATTTCAATTCCAAGGAACTCGAATGCAATGCCATTTCTCATTATTATACAGAGGCTCGAATCGCAAATACAGAATTCATTTTCAAAAAAGCTTACTTTTATTGCAAAACAGCTGTAAATTTAACTACAGAATACTGACAGCACGTCGAAAATAATCTAACGATTGAAGATTGTAGTAAAGCTCCTGGACATAGAATTCTTATTTCGTTTGAGAAGTGATTTTATAAGTTAATATGCTTATATTTCTATGGTTGGTTTTTACTGAGGGTTATTTATATTGGGATTTAAAATTTATAGTGGGTTCTGGACCACATCACGCTTTCATTCCCAAAGCATTTACCACATAAAAGTTTTCTTCTAAATTAAAAAAAAAAAAACTCAAAACGATACCAGTACATTTTAATATGAGAATATGTTATTCATACGACGAGCTTTTTTTTATGTTCACATTCTTATCTCTTAACACAATGACCGAATTTGCATTGCTTTTCTTTCAGAATATCGATATTGTAAAATAATCGATATCACGATAGCAATGCGAGTGGGATTGTTGTCGTACACACTTCCTGTAAAGGTTGCATGGAATTATAAACAAATCAAACAATTGATTTTCCAAAAATATTCGTCGGGAATCTCAACAAGACTGTATTTTGTATCGTTAAATTTTTTTCTGCATATATTAAGATTTCTTCAAGGATTTTGTATATTAAGCTGTTTCTAAGTATATTTGAAAGTGTGAATCGCCTGTATGAATTGATAATTCTTTTACAAATACATCGAGAAATTTATTTATTATTTATATTATTAATACATACAAATTTTGCATTCACCTTTGTGTTTCTTATGTTTTTTTCATTATTTCATTGTATTCTATTTTTTGCAATACACAGATATAGTTGTTTATATACAATGTTATATTTCGAAAGTCATTAAATCAATTTTTTAACTGTATAAAATCATTATTTATAATTATATACAATGAAATTAGACATTCATTTTAACAAGTATAAACAAAATATTTTGCATGCTTTAAATTTGTCTATAGAAAAAAGGCAAAAAAAATTGTCAGAAATATTTTAATATTTAAAATTTTCCCATTCTGGGAAATTTTTTTAACTGAAAGATAAATTTAAAAAAGAGTGAAATCACGTGCCTTTACAAATTAAATAATAAATCGTATTTATGAATGGTAGTAAAAATTGATTTAGTTTATTTGTAGCTTAATGATCAATTTATGCATACGATGTCTGATTAGACCGGAACGTATAGTTTTAAGTGGATTCAGAATCAGTTCTAACATCCAGCCCCACAGTTCGAACCCGCGAACTGTTGAATTAAAGAACAGATAGCTAATCATTCAACTGTCACTTCAGCAAACAATTTATGAATTGCATTAGGAAGAAGACGAATGCAAGAGCAGTAATGGACTAAAGACAACCTTAATTAGTAGCAGTAATTAACTATAGACAGCCTCATTCTCTTCATACGTTGAGTATCGTTGGCCACAATCCACTGTCGAACTGTGGACATCACAACGCCTCGAAGACGTTAAGACTAAAATTTCAGGGAATACAAGATGTTTATTTGAGTCTTTTAGTTTCTTAACGATAAAGATTGAAATCGGGCGACAGAGAAGGTTGCAGCTTTTTCATTTTAACCAAATTTCCTTAGCTTAAAATGTTGTTGTTGTTATTTATAACTCATGGACAAGCCAAGCTCGCTAATCAACGGCAATGCGAAGTTAAGTCAGAAGGATGCGTCTTTCGTTTAACCAGAGGATCACGAAGTTGAAAGTACGTCTATGTTCTAAGACTCCTCCGATAGGTGGCACCACCAGAGGAACCACTCCCACAATTTTGACATTGATCTAGAAGGGGAGGAAATTTTTTTCAGACATTATACCCATGGTAACTGTTCAACGACCGACCACAGAATTTTCACAAATTTAAGGCTGTGAGAAACGAGCGCGATGATGGGTTACACGATGCGGTCAAGGACAATAGCCGTTCTGATTTCACTATATCAGGGCTTCTTAAACTATGGGTCGCGACCCCATTTGGGGTCGCATAGCAAAATTCTGGGGTCGCGAGAGATAAAAATACAATTTAATAGAAAATGTTTTTTAACTTATAAAATTATTGTTATAAAGATAAAATAACAATTATCGTAGATAAATATATTATAAAATCTTCTAGTTCGGAAAGATTGTTTGTACCTGCATTTCTATTAAGAGTATTATAATACTCTTAATAGAAATGCAGGTACAAACCGAAAAACCGAAATGATCCTGAGAAATATTATCAACAAAATTTCTAGGTAATTGCTGAAGAAACTATATAAACATTTTTGAAACTATAATGTATACAATTTTATAATTTTTTGTGTAATTTTTAATTTTAGATTTTTGTATGTTTCAAAACGAATTCTAAACTTATATATTTATATATGTATATGTATATTGTTACCTAATAAATAAATCATCAAAAAATATTAATTTATTTTTCTTTTATATTTGTATGGGGTCGTCAAGAAACTCGCAATCATAAATGGGGTCGTGAATTACAAAAGTTTAAGAAGCCCTGCACTATATGATGTTTCTATGACGGAGAAATAAAATGGATTATCTGACGTCATAGATATTTTAAACCAATGAGAATTTGCTTGAATCCATTTCCGATCGACTACCCAAATCTTGTTTAAATTATTTTTCATTGCTTACAAATATTAGAATTTTTCTTTACAACACATATTATTCAGCAATTCATCACCAACCTCAACAATATAAAAGAGTAAAGATCAATTTTCTTTAGTTAAGGGACTTTATTATATTAATAGTAAGTAGAATACTCATAATATTTCAACTATTTATAATATCAAATATTAGCAACTAAACAATTGAATTTGTTAAAAATTTCAATGCAATAGGATTATGTACTTAAAGCAAATATTTAATTATATAAAAATTTGGTTTTATTTATTAGTCAATAAAAATTTTATATTTTCAGTAACAGTCTTTTTTGAAAAGTTTCATCAAACATATATGAAATTTCTTTAATTATATGACTTCTTGTGTACTTATCGATAAAGAACTGTCTTTAGAATCCATTTGGTAGTCTATCTAAATGATATAAAATTAGTGAACAAATGAGAAGAGTACAAAAATTTGAATTACACAAACAATTATTCTTTTAAAAAGGTGCAAAATTACTTCTATAAAAAGATTTATTATAAGTTTATCTTTTCAGTTTTGAAATTATATAATTTATTTCCATTTCAAATTTCTAACATGAGATATGTGAAGCCTGAAATATGTAGCTCCTAAAACTCTTGGAAACTCCAATTAAAACTGTCGCACGCAACTTTGCCAGATATTTCAAACCTGTGGAAATCAAAAATCGCCGTGCGTTCCAACCATTTTCTGACGTAACTACGACTTGAAAGACGTCATTTCATTGGATGTGTCTTACGCGCGACGAGTAGATCATCGCGGACGACACATCGCGAGCGATAATCGGTGCATTTGTGCCCAGCCTAACGAAAACGGATATCACATGTACTTTGTAGGTTGTTGATATCACTCGGAATAGAACTCAGCCCTTAAGAACCGAAGGTTGATGCCCTAATCACTAGGCTACCACGGCCTTGCTTAAAATGTTTTGCCTTACAACTAGTCAGAGAGAGAGAGAGAGAGAACTTTTATTGTTGTTGTCGTGTACCAGCTAGACTGGCAATATGGGGTCCGCTGCTCCATTTTTCCAACTGAACCATTTTAGGTTGGAGTTCAACTTCCTCAGTACACACATGCCATAGGTGTCCGTTTATAGGGTAGGCAACCATTCACAACCCATTCATAGAAGGAAAGGACAGAGACAGGATAGATAGAGAGAGAAAGTACATCCTGCCCGAACCGGGATTCGAACCCAGGACCTACCTATCCGCAGTCAGGCACGCTGACCACTAGACAGGTTGGGCGGCAGAACTTTTATTATGAACCATTATGCTATAATGAAGAGACCAAAGTTGTAGCAAATGAGGAAATAGTTTATAGTCCAATAATATAAATTGTATCTAAAGAAGCATATAAGGTAAAGATTTCAGTTTGGTGTGTTTTGATTGGTTCGTTCATTACAATACGGTTACATTTTGTGCCACAGAAAAGGGATATCATTAAGACCTTCAGTTTAAACTGAACTTTGATGCACTACAAACACCCTTATCTCAGGTGGAAGTCCTACTGCTTATCACTCAGCTGCCATCCCTCACCGTGTCCTAGTGGTAAAATAGCTCTCTGCAAGGGCCACGGTGCCCTGGTTGGTTTTTGCGTCGTTCTGCTTATTGGAAGGTCCCAGCTTAAACGAAGATCCGGGTGTTCGCTAATGGTGGATGGAGCATATTAAACCTAATCGTAGTCATAATGGCCTCCAAGTGAAATGATACTTCTGGGGTGGCAGCCAAGGATTGAGATCTTCTGCTTGGTATCTGTTTCAAAATCACGAAGACTCCACTCGGCTGCTTTTATCTAACTGGTTAAGCCCATCTGAGGGTTAGATACAGGGAAGCATGCTGATGTAACAACATCTCTCTTCACAGCAAAGGGTGCCTGATTCTATCCCAGGTATTGCTCAAGAATGCGAAGTAGATGTTGCATCACTGCTTTCTGCCTGTATGTCTTTCGGGTGGTGCTTCGGAGATTTCTAGTATAACACATGAGTACAGCCTACTCTTTATGAAACGTCCACTAGGAAGATAATCACAAGGTGGACTTTAAAATTCCTTGGAAATTAAGCATCATAACGAGGTGTCAGACCTGCACTTACAGAGGTTCTTAATATATATATATATATATATATATATATATATATATATATATATATATATATATATATATATATATATATATATATATATATATATATATTTATGTATATATATACTACCGGAAAGTACTGTCCGTTCCAGAATGAAACAAAGGAATACATTTTTTCATACTTTGGATAAACTTTATTGAATAATATAATTGCCATCATTATATATATTTATGACTTCTTGCCAGCGTGATGGCAATTTGTATATCCCATTTTTAAAAAATGTCTATCTCTAGAGGCCAGAAATTGAACCACTGCTTGTCTGATACCTTCTTCGTTCTTGAACTGTTTGCCCTGCAAGAAATTTTAAAACGCAAATATCCCTGTATACAGGGTGTCCCAAAATGACCGCATAAACTCAGCACAGCTAGATTCCTAGTTCGGAGAACATAAAAGCTGCCCAAGGAAGCGTTCCTGTAGCATCAATCGTTTAAGAGAAAAATACGAAAAAACAAAGTATGACGTCACTTCCGGTGCAAGAGAAAAACAGTTTTTTGGACATATCAACAACAGTATTTGTATATATTTCCAGACGATAATGTTTAAAACGTTCGCTGCTCGTATTGCGTCATGCATGCACGCGCGCTATGGAATGACTTTAAGCAGTTGTTATGAAACAAACAAACAAATAAATGACTCCAATTTTGAAACATACACATTTAATTAAAAAATTGAACAAAATTTACAAGGAGCCATGTTTGGGTTCGCGACCATCTCACTCGCCTGCTTCGCGTACAATCAGAGTCTCTCTGAAATTAAAATTAAAAATAGGATCTCGAAATCGAAGTGCCGATGGAAAGCCACTCCAAAACAAAGAGAAAATCGCAGCTTCTTCAGACCACTTCTGGCGCCAACCATCTCGTTACTCACCCTCTCCATAAGAGGCTCTTCAAATCTCAAGTGCTGACGATGAGACATTACACAGTCATTAAACTGGTATTTAAATGGCTGCATCTTACAGCTACCGGTAGTCTTGGTATGGTGGCCAGGTATTCCATTCTTGACTACTACGACATGTACTTGATATAGGGCTGGTGTAATGAAAATGTCTTTGGTTCCAGCATGATGAGGCTCCGGCGCATATCTTTGCTTATGTACGTGGTTGACTGGATATGGAATACCACGGCCGCTGGATAGGACGTGAGGGTCCGGTTCTATGCCTACCAGATCTTATACCGTTGACTATTTTTTCCTGTGAGGCCACCATAAGGAACTGGTGTATCGAGACGTAGTGCCAACACCAACGCACTTAGTTGCTCGTCTGCACGCTGCTTGTACTTCTGTGGATCCCGCGTTGCTGCAAGTTGTGATGACAGCCATTCCACGGCGTGCTCAAGCCTGCTTCGACATTCAAGGCGGATACTTTGAACATTTGCTATAAATTCTGCATATACTGCGGTTGATATATTCAATAAAGTGTTTTTTCTTGTACCGGAAGTGACGTCATGCTTTGTTTTTCGTATTTTTCCCTTAAACTTTTGATCGTACAAGAATGCTTCCTTGCGCAGTTTATATGTACTCCGAACGAGGAATCTAGCTGTGTAGAGTTTATGCGGTCATTTTGGGACACCCGGTATACTGTTCGTATTATAAATGCTGTTTTGTATTGAATTTTTTAAAGCAAAGAAAAAATCAATGTACGATGATTTATTCAGTTTAATACCATTTTTTTCAGTGTTATGAACTTGAGAATTTATAAATTGTCGAATATAAAAATTTTTTAATTCAATTTCAATTGAAATTATTAAAAATTATATAAATATCTAATGAGAATACATGATGAATTACAGCGCTTTGCATAACTGTCTAGCATTCATTCAGAATGAGCCATTTAATTAATGATAAAACGTATTTGTACTTAAATAGTAAAATTATCATAAGGTTTGTGTTTTAATGAAAGCTATTCCCGTATTGAATCTATAAATCTCAATGC
>JAJQOW010002550.1:0-15998 GCA_037975125.1 Latrodectus hesperus
CTGGGGCCTGAGCAGCTACCAGGCGCGTCGGTAGGCGGTGGATCACCGAACGTCCTGTAGGAATGACAGGATAGCCTTGAATATAGAATCAGAGGCCGCGAACCAGCTCCCGTAAACCCTGGTGTTATGCGTTCCGTGCCTAGGGCTAATTGGCACCGCGGTATTGGTGTCTTAACGGAGCCTCTAGTTGCCTGGCAAACTTCTAGAGTAATTTGCCTTGCCCAGTATCTCAGGCAATGCTGCGTGGACTTATATTACCTGAGCTTATAAATTGTTATCTTGTGGCTGAAAAGACACAAGAAATAACAATCCTTTCTGCATCTACAGGTGATGCCTCTGAAGTTGACCTTGCTGAAAAAGACAAGTGAACTCAGAGGCTGTCTTGTAAAGGAGCAGTAATGAATCCTTCACTTGAGGTAGAAATAACCTCCAAACCATCTTCTGGTGAAAGTCAGGAAGCTATCCCTAGTATGACTGACTCTCTGACCAGATGGGACTATTTCAGCAAGACCCTATCTGCTGGAAATGTCATACGCAAGAGGAAACGGCAGAGCATATCATTTATGAATGCGAGGCTCTTGCCCTCCCTAGATTAACCTCTTTAGGCATCATCCATACTAGAGAGTTACACCTAGACTCCATTAAAATGTTATCGGACTTTATTAGTAAAGTGGGTGATCCGAGCAACTGGAACTAGGAAACATTGGGTTTGGAGTTAATGGTACAAAATGCTGATAAAAGCAGAGGTGCCCAATGACATACAAACCCAATTCTAAGAAGAAGAAGAAGAAATGATGATTTTCTCTAAAGTTAGGTACACATCATTCCTTGAAAGCCGTGATACATTAGTCAATAGCAGATCACTCTTTTTAATTGAGGTATGAAATATATTTTTTAACTAACAGACGATAATCCGAATGGGTAAATAAAAGATGTTTAGCGAATAAAAATAATATATATAATATAGAAAAGTAAACAATACCTAGTATAATCAATCTTAAAAATAGTAAAAATGACTAAAAAAATGCTATATTTAATAAATATTTTTTTTTATTTAAATAACGTAGGAAAAATGAGGGTTGTACATTTTTTCATTTTCTCCTTATCAGGATTTACTTAATGTTACTTTCCCTCGGGAGCTTTGTTTCAGACTGTAAATACAAAAGTGCATTAACTGCTTTTATACATTTTATTGATGTTTGGTTTAATTATATGAGCACTTCCCTTCTAAAGCACCATTACACCGTCCGCTTGGAAACACTAAGGACCAAAAGGGCAAAGAACTTGCGTTGAATAAGAGGAAAATGATTAGCTAGGTCAATAAAGTAGAAATTAAATATTTTTTTAATTGACAAAAACTGAATAAAAAGGGCGATAATAGAGCCTTTCAAGCCAGTAGAAGTGAGTTCTCCGCGGTAATTAGGAGAACAACTTCCAAAGGCCACTTCTTCGGGCATAAATTTACTTTTTACGCTTCGGCGGCGTATCGTAAAACCGCTGCCTGCGTGTATGTGAAGGCACAAAAAAGTAAATTCACTAGAAACTAGTGAATTGTGTTGAGCGCGAATTAATTTATCATTCTAATGATGTTGGCTGAAGACAAAATGGTTGCAAGAAACAGCCGTTGAAGTAAGATTTCATCTCTGTTTCTTCATCTCAGTTACTTTGTTGCAGAAATGCGCCACTTCTACAACTTTCCAATTAATTAACGCATTTATTTTTTTCTTTGCATTTTCTTTTCATAACGAGGAAATATTTCGTGTCATGGGAATAATGAAAACACCTTTTTGCTTAATAATTTTTATAGAATACAAGGCATTAAAAAATTCTTATTGAGATTTTTTTCATATTTATTGATTTTTTTATTTTTCTTTTCTATCAAAATTATTGTATGAGGTAATAACTTTCATTTTATATCAGGCAATCTTTATATATTAAAAAATATTTGCAAAGGTCTCTGTAATGACGTAAGTCATAAAATATTAACAAATAAAATAATAACAAATACAGAAATAGAAAAATTTCCCAAAAGAATATTTCCATATTTTATAGAGCAAACGAATAATATTTAACATTGTATTAATTTTTTAGTAATTTTTTAGAACAACTTATAGAGATTTTATTCTACTGAACACATTGAAATTTTAAATTTAAAAAAAGCTTTCATTAAAAAAGTTGATTAAATTTGATCCAAGAAATAATAAAACTGAATATTCTTATAAATGAATGAAAATGATGTCTGGTATCAAATCATTTTTGAAATTGCATTACATATAGCTTAGTAGAGGAATAATGCTTTAAGGTATGTAAGTATCTAAAGCCTTTCCTTTCATAGACGATGAGCCGTATGCATGTATGAGAAGGAAAAATATATGAGGCAACCCCATCGAAATCAGAGAACCCACCATGAAGATCTTTGATTTTTATGAGACTCTCTCTCTCTTGCTGTTTTGATATACTGATCTTAGAGTACAATTGTTATGAGCATTGTTTTAAGATTGTATTTAAAGTTTTCCGAGTGCGGTATCACTCTGTGGTGGGTGTCAGAAAAGAAAAGTGTTATTGACCAGAAGTTATTACAGAAACGAGTTTCTCATTCCAATAATGTGAAGACATATTCTGAATAAAAACTTCTATCTTTCTTTACTACTGTTTTTAAGATACCTAGAAAGTAGTTAATGTGCGTGCATAAACTATTATTAATAATCAATGATAACAACCCTTAAGTATAATACACATGAAATAAAGCAATAAAAAATTTCACTAATTTTTGACAAAATATACATGATTTATTTCAAAATTAAATTCAACTGGATTCACATATGATTCATTTCAAAATTAAAATTTTGTCAGTTTGTATTTTTTTCATGGAAAACGCGTTACAATTTTTTTTTTAAATGGAGCAAGAATCTATTTCAATTTTAATGCACATAAAATATCTATTAAATGTCATTATTTAAACGACCAAAAGAGATTATTTGGTTTATTTGTGCAACACGATTACATTTTGCATTCAAGAACTAATTCAACACAGATTAAAGTTAAGGAGAGTTCCAAACTGATATAAATATCTACATTCTTCCTAAAAGTTGATTTAGTTTGTTTATTTGTTTATCGTTCAGTGGTCATTTTTTGGACACGAGGGCTTATGAGACTGGAATCTACAGTAAAGTTAAGAGTTGAAACTACAAAACGTTTAGCAGAAAACCAAAAATTATGAAGTTGGCTTCATCAGTTATAAATTTAGCTAATCATTCAACTATAAACTTGGCCGTCGCAAAAAATTTAAATGTTGAATGTTCAATGGAAATTAGATGACAACAGCACACGCGGATTTTAAAGAATAAATAATTATAATAATGCTCTTTGTTTTTTAGAGAAATGTCACATTGAAAACATCAAGCCATCTGAAGTACTGACGTACAGCTTGAAAAAGATGAAATTTTAAATAATTTCTAACATTATATTTGTCGTTTTTAATAAAATAAGTTTTAAGAACAATACTTTAAATCGATCTGATTAATATTAAAAATATCTCAAACACTTACTCTGGAAATCAAATCCACGACTGCTGAGCAGATTGGCAGCCTGGAAATCGCTGAACAGTCAGACTGGAAACCACGAAAAAAAGGAAAAGTTAGTTCAATGAGACAAGGCAATACAATAAAACCAACATATTCTCATTTAAAGATTAAATATGTCATACTTCAACAGTTTGTAAATCCAGAAATTTTATGTTGAAAGCATTAACCTTTTTAATTTACATAATAGGCATATACATGCCTCTTAGAAATAAAATACTTAAATGGAATATTCGAATAAAGGTGTATCCATACCCTTTCATGGTTTTTTTCTTCTTTTATGAAAGAAAAAAAAATCTCCCCCTGGAAGGCTTGTAGTATTTTTCTATCAAAACCCATTTGAGACAAAATGAGGGGAGGGAGGGAAGCAATGCACCCCCCAGTCATGATCAATGTGCGGCAAAACAAATGAGTTTTTTATCCCTCCCCATCCACATATTGCAGTGACACACAATGTTTTACGACGATGAGGTCATGACACACACACAGTCAGGGGACTGCGAGGGCGTGGGCTGCCTCAGATGACATCCACCCAAAGCGATGGACACTCTGTCTTCACGCAAGGATCTGCAGAGAGATGGATGACAGCGTGCTTGACCCCTCAAGATGCGATTGCGGGACCCCAAATTAAAGGGCAAGGGTAAAAGGGAATTAGGGTCCTTTCCGCTAAATCTAATCAACCGGTTTTATTTTGGATAACACAAAGCAGCTGCCATTGCAAATACGTGAACACAAATTCTCATTTCCAATCTGCTCTTTATTTTTAGAATTATTCTTACATATTTTGGAAAATATCCTTCAGCAATCATGTTTAATTTATTTACCATTATCAATTTTTATACCATTATATACCATACTTGATTTAATCTTTCATTAATTTTTATATTAATGTACATGTATATGATATTAAAAACAAGTTCTCAAAAGCGTTATTAAACTTTTGAAATGTATAGAATTACCATTGTAGCTTGAAAAATTAAAAAATTCTGCTAATAATAATATTTACGTTGACATATTTTTGAGTAAAATTGAAAAGATCTTATATTAAAATAGGGTTAATTTTTTATAATGAAAATGCAAGTCATCAGAGAGGGAAAATAATATCACGAAAGTTGCGGTAGCCAAATAATCACATGTCATATTTCTTTTGCTTTTCTTTTTATGTAACATTTAAAATTTCATCTGCTTTTTATAATAAACAACGGAACATCAATTCACTTTATTGGAAGGCTCATAAGAGGAGAGAAACAATTTTTAACCTGGCCAAATAACTTAGTGCCAACTATTCGGGGTCCTCCACTTTATGGATTCAGATGGGCCCAATTTGAAGCTGAGGTCTAATTCTTTAGTATTGAGAGTACCTGAAGCGATCCATCGAGTAAGGGCAAAAGCATCCCATTCATATACACTATGATGAGTCATTTTTTCACTCTTATGATATTTTCTACATATTTTCTCTTGTGATATTTCATTGTTGAATAAGTTCCATTGTTTGATATCGTTTTCTGAAAATAATAGTGTTCAGTAAGGAATCTCACAGTAGCTTGTGTCTTGGGCTCTAAGAGCTTCAGAAATAATTCTGATGGATGATTTTATGAATCATTTATGAATCACAAAGGTTTCTCCTTCTGATCATAAATTACTTTTGAAATTGATCGCGTAATTATGTTGTGTTTCAAGTTATTTAAGCGATTTTCTCTTGAATATATATATATATATATATATATATATATATATATATATATATATATATATATATATATATATATATATATATATATATATATATATATATATATATATATATATATATATATATATATATATATATATATATATATATATATATATATATATATATATATATATATATATATATATATATATATATATATATATATATATATATATATATATATATATATATATATATATGTGGTGGGTGAACCACTTAATAGCCGACGTCACTATTTCAAGTGCCCACTTGAGATGGAGCTCGAGAGGCGCAACAGCTTCCCCAGTGAGCGGGGCAGAAGAGAAACAATACTAAAGACGTGAAGACGTTCCTTTTTGATAGCAGCAAGACGACTGCTCCTGTCCCCCATAACTTTAAACTTGAACTTTAAATTTCATTCTATTAAGATGCTTAATTGTAAATATCTCAAACTTGTATATATTTATATTTGTAAATACATGTTAATTAAATATTAGGCTTTGTATAAGAATTGTTAATTAGTTAATCGCGCCTTGGCCACTCCCCGTCCCACAAAACTCAGAAGTGGGATTGAGTGAGATTGAAATGATTAGCTGGATTACAAAAATTTTGTAGTGATTGGAATAATTATCGCATCAGATAGTTAGAAGGATTTTCATTAGAAGAAGACGTTACGTTAAGTATCGGTTTGGAACGAGAGAAAGACGTGGATCCTCATCGAACATCTTTGAGAGGTACGTGAACATTTTTCAAAGTACATGATGATATTAAACGATATAAAAGAAATAAGCGTTGCATTGAGAAATTTTAAAGCAGATAAAATCAAAATTTTGCATAGATTGATTTTTGATCATGATGGAGATAGATTAAATCGTAAAAGAATTAGAAATTTTGATGGTTTTGATTTTGATATCGAAAGTAATGAGTATCGAGGCAAATTAAAAAATATAAACAATGAGTTTTCGCTTGGCGAACTTATTACTGCATCGAACATTTTGAATATTTCTTTTCAAGGATCCAAAGCAGAGCTCGCAGAAAGAATTTTGTCTCTGTTATGTGACCTTGAACTCTTAGCTCAAAACACTAAAGAGGATTCGGAAACTGCTGACTCGGAAAGTGAAGTGGAAGAAGAAATAAGTAGAAATGATTTTTCAATGCAATGCAATATAAGTAAAAAGAAAAGTGCATCTGACTATTTTAAGAAGAATGAAAATGTTTGTGAAAATGATTTTTATGCACATACTGTTATTCCAAGTGTTAATATTAATTATGAAGATATCGAAAGCACTATTACTAAATTTAATGCAGAATCACATGAAAATGTAATTAATTGGATTGATCATTTTGAGGATATGTCGAAATTATTTAATTTATCAGACTTACAAAAATTTGTTATGGCTAAAAGATCGTTAGGAGGAAATGCTCTATTATTCGTTCGGACAGAACCACAAATAAATTCTTGGAAAAAATTGAGACGAGCCTTGATCGATGAATTTTCGTTTGAAATAAACTCAGCTAACTTACATGATCTTTTGCGTAAAAGGAAAATGCATGATTATGAATCTGTTCAGGAGTATTTTTTAAAAATGAAGGAGTTGTGCAATTGCGGTAAAATTGAAGAATCTGCCTTAATGCATTATGTTATTAATGGAATAAATGATAAACAAGAATACAAAATTGTTTTGTATGGATGTAAGAATTTAAGTGAATTTAAAGAAAAACTCAAAGTTTATGAAGTAATAAAAAGTGATTCTGTTAAACGTAAAAATGCTTTCGATAAAACGAAAACAAAATATAATTCTCATTTTAAATATGATAATTTCGATGAAACGAAAACAAAATATAATTCTCATGATAAATATAATAATTTTGATAAAACGAAATCAAAATATGAATATAGTAATAGAGTTAATTCTAAGAATGAAAATGTAAATAAAATAAGATACAATGATGGTTTTGGAAAAATGAAATACAGTGATTTTGATGATTGTAAAGATAAAATTTGTTTTAATTGTGGTGAAAAAATCATATTTCTAAATTTTGTGAACATAAAGAGAAGGGTATTAAATGTTTTCGATGTAATAATTTTGGACATAAAGCTTCATTGTGTCCAGTAACTAATTCTAAACCTGAAGTAGCAACAATGAATGTTAATGTTAAAACAATACTGAATGATGTAATTATTAATAATTTGAATGTTAATGCATTAATAGATACTGGAAGCCAAGTAACTTTGATTCGTAAATCTGTCTTTGATAAATTAAATGTTGTAGAGTTATTTTCATTAAATTCTTCTCTAAGTGGTTTTGGTAAATGTGTTGTAAAGCCGTTGGGCTATTTTAAGGGAAATATTAAAATAGATGATTTTAAGTGTGAAGAAGATATTTATGTGGTTGAAAATAATGTTATGTCATATGATGCCATCATAGGAATGAATGTGCTAATGCAGGGTGAAACCTTAATTAATGAAAACGGAATTAAGATTAAAAATAAATATCAATGTGTAAAAGACATTAATACTTTATCAATTCTACCTGTTGATTTAACTTTTAATGAAGTTGAACTGAACATTGAACCTAGTATTCCAAAAAAATTTAAATATAAGTTGCAACAATTAGTTTCGAGTTATGTACCACATAAAACAAAATCAACTAATGTTCAATTAGATATTTTGTTAAAAAGTAATGAGCCTATATCTAATCAACCCCGTAGATTACCATTTTCAGAGAAAAAGATAGTTGAAACTCAAATAGATGAATGGTTAGAACAAGGTATAATAGAACCCAGTTCTTCAGAATATTGTAGCCCAGTAGTAATCGTAAAGAAAAAAGACGGAACACCTCGTTTGTGCATAGATTATCGGAGATTAAATAAAGTAATTGTAAAAGATAGATTTCCCCTCCCATTGATTGAAGATATATTAGATAGATTGCAGGAATCGTGTGTGTTTAGTACAATTGATCTCAAGAATGGATTTTTCCATGTAGATGTAAAGAAGGATAGTAGAAAATACACTTCATTTGTAACTCATGAAGGACAGTACCAATTTCTTAAGGTTCCTTTTGGACTGTGTAATTCCCCAGCCGTGTTTCAAAGATTTATTAATACTATTTTCCGACCACTGATTAATGATGGTATTGTTTTACCTTATATGGACGATATAATTATTTTGTCTTCCTCAACTGAAGAAGGAGTCGAACGGCTTGAAAAAGTCTTAAATCTTGCGAGCGAATATGGATTAGAAATAAATTTTAGAAAATCCCATTTTTGAAGAAGCGCATTGAATTTTTAGGCCATATCATCGAAGAAGGGAAAATATTTCCATCTACTTTGAAAACTAAAGCTGTGCTTCATTTCCCTGAGCCACTTAATTTGAAACAGGTCCATAGTTTTTTAGGATTGACTGGATATTTCAGGAAATTTATCCCAAAATATTCCATTATTGCTAGGCCATTGAGTGATCTTTTGAAGAAAGATAGGAAATTTAAATTTGGTGAAGAGGAAAGCAACTCTTTTAATCAATTAAAGTTAATTTTAGCTCAAAAACCTGTGTTAGGTATATACAACCCAAATTACGAAACTGAACTGCATTGTGACGCCAGCATAGAAGGATATGGAGCTATTTTATTACAGAAATCCCCAAATGATAAAAATTTTCATCCCATCTATTTTATGAGTAAAAAGACAACAGATGCCGAAAAGAAGTATTCCAGTTACGAGCTTGAAGCTCTTGCAATTATTGAAGCGTTAAAAAGATTCCGCGTTTACTTATTAGGAATTCCATTTAAAATTGTCACTGACTGTTCCGCATTCGAAAAGACTATGCAAAAAAGAGATTTGTCAACTCGTGTTGCTCGTTGGGCTTTATTGCTCCAAGAATTTAATTATAGTATTGAGCATCGCTCCGGTACAAGAATGACTCATGATGACGCACTAGGCAGATCCCCTGTAAACATATTTTGCATCTCAAGCGATAATATCATACCGAAATTAAAATCAGCCCAAGATAATGATGATGAAATAAAAACGATAAAAGAATTATTAAAAATCTCTAGTTATGAAGATTATTTTGAGAGAAACGGAGTTCTTTATAAATTTGTTGATGGTAAGGAGTTAGTGGTTGTGCCAAGAAGTATGCAGATGGAAATTATTAGAAGTGCGCATGAAAAGGGACATACCGGAATCAAATATACAGAGAAAAGCATAGAGGACCATTATTTCATTCCCAAACTTAAACAGAAAGTAGAAAATATCATATCTAATTGCGTTCACTGTATTCTTGTAAATCACAAAAGAGGAAAGAAAGAAGGCTTATTACACCCATTGCATAAAAATGACGTACCACTATACACATACCATATTGATCATTTAGGACCTTTAGAAAGCACACATAAAAATTATAAGTATATTTTAACAATTATAGACGCTTTTACTAAGTTCGTTTGGATTTTTCCTACGAAGACCACAACATCTGCTGAAGTCATTTCGAAATTAGAAACTCTAAAATCAGTCTTTGGAAATCCCTACCAAATTATTTCTGATAGAGGTACAGCTTTTAGCTCTGGTGAATTCAGAGATTATTGCTCTAAAGAGAATATTAAACACCATTTAATAACCACTGGTTTGCCAAGAGCTAACGGACAAGTTGAGAGGATCAACCAAACAATCACATCAGTTCTTTCAAAGCTATCTTTAGAGAATCCAGCTCAGTGGTATAAACTTACGAACGAACTGCAGCAGACGATTAATTCAACATATCAACGAAGCATAGATACCACACCTTTTGAGTTACTTTTTGGTACGAAGATGAACGTTGGAGGTATTGGTAAGCTCCAAGAAATGATTGAAAAGGAATTTCAAGCTAATTTTGAAGCTCAAAGAGATGAACTCAGAAAACATGCTAAACAACAAATTTTCAAGATCCAAGAAGAAAACAGGAAAACGTATAATTTAAGAAGAAAAGAGCATCAATCTTATGGAGTTAACGATTTGGTCGCTATTAAAAGAACTCAGTTTGGACCCCACTTAAAACGTAAACCAAAATATTTAGGACCATACAGAGTTACTAAAGTTAAAGGAGGCAACACCTATGATGTAATCAAAGAAGGAAGTCATGAAGGACCTAACGGTACCACGACTTGTGCTGAATTTCTAAAATCCTGGTACAGTATGCCAAAAGACGAGGATGTTATGCAAGTTGGAGTTAAATTAAAGTTGAATTGTGCTGAAGGATAGTCGGAAGTCCAACTGACTATAATGAAGCTAAAAGATATACTGACTCATTTCTTTATTTCAGATCTAAGAAGATGAATATAAAATTTGTTTCTTTTCAGAGAATTATTCTGTTCTGCTTGTTTCTTTCCCTGTTTTGCTGTTTTTCTTTTTTTATGTATTTGCAGTGTCGTCTGGAGGGCCAGCCGATTTCAGGACGGCCGAACTGTGGTGGGTGAACCACTTAATAGCCGACGTCACTATTTCAAGTGCCCACTTGAGATGGAGCTCGAGAGGCGCAACAGCTTCCCCAGTGAGCGGGGCAGAAGAGAAACAATACTAAAGACGTGAAGACGTTCCTTTTTGATAGCAGCAAGACGACTGCTCCTGTCCCCCATAACTTTAAACTTGAACTTTAAATTTCATTCTATTAAGATGCTTAATTGTAAATATCTCAAACTTGTATATATTTATATTTGTAAATACATGTTAATTAAATATTAGGCTTTGTATAAGAATTGTTAATTAGTTAATCGCGCCTTGGCCACTCCCCGTCCCACATATATATATATATATATATATATATATATATATATATAATATATATATATTATATATATATATGTATATAATATATATATATATATATATATATATATATATATATATATATATATATATATATATATATATATATATATATATTCAAGAGAAAATCGCTTAAATAACTTGAAACACAACATAATTACGCGATCGATTTCAAAAGTAATTTATGGTCAGAAGGAGAAACCTTTGTGAATAGCGCCTTGGTGTTCTGACTGGAAAACGTGTTTTCATATCGTTCTGCACCATACCTAGCTGCAGTTTGAGTAGTAGGCAAAGTATGGAGTTTTCTGTTTGTTTCTTGCTTCTAAATTATGTGGACCCATCCATACTTGATGTTGCGATGGCACACACACCGGGTGACACACTGTGCAGGGGGACATCAAATCCACCCCTTGTGTCAAATGGAGAAACTTATGGTGCCATAGCCAGGGATTTGAGATAAGTTAATAACTCTCTATGAGAGTAAACAATATTGCGATTAACTGTGGACACTCTAATTGTTGGAAGCTGCTGTAGGCTTATTGACGTAATTGCGTACCAAAAGGAGTTTTCACGGGTAGTCAGCCATATTGACGTGTTGCAAGGAGAGAAACCCTGAAGAACCCACTGTGAGAAGCGTGCGGGCAGGAGCGTTTCCTAAAAGAGTAGCTGAGATTAAGCCCTGAAGATTCTATTATTTTAAGAGCGCTATTTTACCATGAAACCATTTTCTGAACCCACTAAAATTAACATTAGTAACGACATGAATTTTCACAACAAACAATATTAGGTCTACCGAAAAGTTCTGTCCGTTGATACATGACGAGATTCTATCAAAAAACCCAACAGTCTTTCAAATCGAATTCAAACATCCTCAAAAGCTTTTTTAAATATTATTACCTGACAATCCTGATGACTCTACACAATACACTAACTATAAGATTTTTGTAAATGATTTACAAGGTGTTGTTATAGAATGCCCGGCTTCCAAGATTTTAAACTTTCAGCACTACGAGATGGGGAAATGAAGGCACCCTCTAAAGTGTTGGACACAGCGAGTGGGCAGCCAAAGCCTCGAAAGTGGATCCTTATGATTTATAATCAGGGATCAAGCAGAAGACCCCCAATACACGGCCAGCCACTCCCAGAGGTATCATTTTACTTGGAAGACACTACGGATACTACCTTTTTAATGTACCCCTGCCCCCATTAGCGAACAAGACGGATTTTCAATTGTATCGGGATTCGAACTCACGACGATAGAGAAAGAACACTCTAACCATCCAGGTCATGGTGGTCTCAAAAAATGTGGAATGTTTCATGACTTTGGGTGTCATTCTTGCGCCGGTGCTATGCTAATCTTCTCAGTATCATTCCGAATTTAGTATCTGCACCTTCGAAGCCAGTACAATATAAAGTGTAACTGATATCATAATTCATAAAGACTATAATCACAGTTTTCCTATAAATTCCACATGCATGAAACTTTTAAAAAATTAAAATTCAATAATAATTATCATAATAAGCGCTTTTAAAGTTTTATTAACATTTATAATTCTTTGGTTAAGTCATGCCAATTTTATATCATTATACACATTTGATAATCGTTTTACCCCTGAGAAAAATTAACATTTATATATTAAAATTACCATGTACTCAATACTTATATTTAACCTATAGTACTAAATTTAATTTAATTTTGCTTGTCTATGGAATTGTTATTAATAAATATGTTAATTTTTTTAAATATCTTGATATTTTTTTAAAAATTTTATATCAATATTTTTTTAAATATGAAAGGCTTTTTTCATTCTATAGGATTCATTTATTGATAAAATATAAACAGTGCACATTTTTGTTATAATCGTTTCAATCGATAAAATGTTTTTATACAAATGTTGAAATTTAAATTGTTTGGACTTAAAGATTTAATTTAATTTATATTTATTCGTTATGATAAATTCTATAATTTCCTTTATTAGGCTACGAACTATTTATTTCTATTTAATGTTTATGCACTTGCTTTAGATTTTCAACACAATAAAAACGCTAAAATGTAAATTTAAATTAAAATGCTTGATTAAATTTAAATTGTTTTTGATTTTTATCTTTTAATGATACTGTTGACATTTCATTATTTTTAATGTAATCAAACTTTCAAGAAATTTTGAATTAAGAAATTCATAAATATATGAAATGGCTTATTGTTAATATATTCAACTTTGCTTTTAAAACATACACGATAATTCTTTTTTTACACAGCTTAAAAAATTAAATTTTACTTTCCTAAATTTTACATAAAAAAGATACATTAATTTCATTAAATAATTAATGCTAATCTATATACATATTGCAATTAAATAATATTTATTTATATTTATATACAGGATACATATTTAATTGATTTCAATGTACTCAATTAAATTGAATTCATCATAATCAATCTCTCAGTTTAGTAATTCAATATAGTTATTTTTAATAATTTAATTACCACCTTATTTGAGAAACACTTCAACTATACATGTTTTTTTATTTATTTTATTTATTTGCTTAAAACAGTACATGTGTGAGTGTATACTTACGATAGTTAAGTACGTTGCTTTCTAGTGTATATGAAATAAATTTAAATTTAAGTTCAATATTTTTTAGTTGAAATTTCACGTTTTTCGTTTACTGCTTTAAAATATATAGGCTTGTTCTTGATCTCCTACTTTTACACTTGCTTAAAAATTTTGATTCAAAAGCATTGCTTTTTAATTTCAAAAATTTATATATTAGGTCTACCGGAAAGTTCTGTCCGCTCCGGTTACAATCAGTTTCAACAAGTATGTGCTTATTCCTGTGACACATATTTGGCTTTCTCTTTTGATCGCTAATAATGTATACACATTTTCGTCGCAGATGAACTAAAACGAAGTTCATTTACGAATTCCAACAAGGAAGAAATGTTACAGAAGCGTATAGAAATTAATTGAAAGTATTTGGTGAAGGTACAGTTTCTGATAGAACATGCAGAAGATGGTTCAAAAAATTTCATGTAGGTGATTTCGACCTTTCTGATATGCCACGCTCTGGTCGACCATCTTTGATTGAAGACGATACTGTCAAAATCATGTTAGAGCAAGATCCTTTTTGGACAACATCGGAGATTGTGGAAAGGCTTGATTCAGCTCAACAAACCATTTTCGACCATATTCGGAAACTAGGGTTTATGAGGAAGTATTCAAGATGGGTGCCACACAAGTTAAGTGAGTAGAATTTGAATGATCGAATCATCATATGCACATCTCTGCTTGCACGCAACAAAATCGAACCCTTCTTGGACCGGATCATAACTGGGGATGAAAAGTGGATTACCTATGAAAACATCATAAGAAAAAAGGTATATTGTGAACGCGGAAAACCTGCTCCCTCTACCTCTAAACTGAAGTTGAGCCTGAACATGAGAATGTTGTGTATATGGTGGGACATTCGAGGACCAATACATTTTGAGTTGTTGAAACCAAACGAAAGGCTAAATTCGGAGAGGTACTGTCAGCAATTGGATATATTAAAAACAGCACTCCAAGAAAAGAGGCCGGCGATGTTCAATAGGAAGGACATCATACTGCTTCATGACAATGCCAGGCCACATGCTGCTTTGGGAACTCGTCTGAAAGTCGCAGAGCTAAGCTGAGAAATTCTGTCGCATCCATTATACTCCCCGGACCTAACACCATCTGATTATCGAAAGTCCCACCAGTCCTTACAAAATTCTTTTCCTTGTTTTTGTTGTTTCTGTCCTTACAAAATTTTTTGAGGGCAAACAATTCACGAACGAAGAAGATATCAGACAAGCACTGGTTCAATTTTTGGCCTCTAGAGATAAGACATTTTTTTTTTTAAAATGAGATATACAAATTGCCATCATACTGGCAAGAAGTCTTAAATAATGATGGCAATTATATTATTCAATGAAGTTTATCCAAAGGATGAAAAAATGTATTCCTTTGTTTCATTCTAAAACGGACAGAATTTTCCGGTAGACCTTACATATATATACAGATTACGTATTAGAAACGCAATGTCATCAACTTAGACAGTGATGACAAATGAAGTGATACAAATGATATGATTAAAAAAGTAAAAACTTAAAAGAAGAGACACGTATATGTCTCTTCTTTTAAGTTTTTACTTTTTTTAAACTTTCTTAGCTGATTTACCAATTTTATTTTTAAATTATCATCATTATATATATATATATATATATATATATATATATATATATATATATATATATATATATATATATATATATATATATATGTATGTATATATTACTACTTTATTTCAATTTTTTCTTATTATACTTACTTTTTTTGTTTACTTCAGCTAGTGAAAATTATATGTTTTAAAACGTTTAATTTTCCTGAAGTCTCTAATTGTTTGATAATTGTTTCCCTGTCAGTCATAGCTGTGCAGGCGAGCCCCTGAACCTTAAGGTTAATGGGTTTGGAATACTCGCCCATCACCCATCCCTTCGTAATCTTGAGCCACGATCAGGTGACGAGGTTATAACTCAGATGGAACCCTTTTCTCTCCACCCACTCCCCTTTCAGTCTGAGAGAATTTAAAGAGACTATAAGGGTTTAAAAAGACAACATCATCAGCATGTCATTGAAAAATTTAACAATATAAGGGAGTTATATGATCAGCCTACACAAATGCACACACACACATACGCTCACGAGATTCATAGGATTCGACGAATCATGTTTGCCTGTCACTATACTTTATTATGATATAAAACAGATCACTATGTAATACTATTATGTTACAGATTGTTATATATATATATATATATATATATATATATATATATATATATATATATATATATATATATATATATATATATATATATATAT
>JAJQOW010002551.1:0-15985 GCA_037975125.1 Latrodectus hesperus
GCACCATTTTCTTCTGGTCTTAAACTAATTATTTGATTTTTTTCCTTGTTTAGAAGAATAGTATTTGTAAATCTTCTGGGAAATTTGAGAAAAATCTCAAAATATATTCTACTGAATTTTCTTAAAATGTCTCACTTTTGATTTGTCTCTAGAATTATGTTAGAGTAAATGCCTCTGGGTTCACACTTCATTTCACCTAGTGTTGCAAGAAATCAAACATTACTGAATACCTTCTCCTGGTATTTCACTACAATCATAATAAATTGAGATAAGCATTTACTTTTCAATTGATTTTTTTTTTTTACTGACTTGATCTTTTTTATTGATTTATAATATTGTTGGATTTGAAATATACTATTAAATTAAATAACACATTATTTTATTACTACTATTTTATATTAACTGATTACTATTAGTTGCTAATTTTAAAAATTGACAGAAATTCTAAAGTCTTTTTATACATCTCAAAAGTAGAGCAAATGTGCAGAAGTAATTACTTGTTATGAGCCTTTGCTATGAGAAATTTCATAGTAAAGGAAAGTATCTTTCAATTCTTTAGTTTTCATCAAATCTATTCCAATTTGCTCTTATATCTTATAGGAAATCAGCTGAACTAGATGCTGAATGGTTAGTGCTCAATAATTAGTAGGTTCGCTACCAACCTTGGAGTGGTTTGTGGTAGTTTAAAATCCATTTTAAACTGTAGTCTTTAGCCCTTGTGTGCAAAAAATTATCACAGAGTAACCATACAAAACCAACAAACAGAAATCAAATTAAAATTTTTACTTACTTCCCTTATTTATTTTATAGATTCCAGATAAATTTTGAAATGTATACTAGTAAGAAACTTTGGAACATCAATACAGTCATCAAATATTGCTGAATAGGCGATTTTGTTTAAAATCAGGTCATTCTGCCGTTTTGTCACTGCTGTGGAATGTGACATTCCACTAAATGATTAAACTAAATGCTACAGAACTAAATTTATCTTGTTTCTTATGTTTTATTAGAAAAAGGACCATGCAAGAACGACACTCCAAACTATTGGAAGTTATATGCTTATCTTCTTTTATCACTGAAATATTCTTTTTCATTAGTTTTAAAATAAAAATGGTTAGAATTACAAAATAATAATATATGATTTTTTTTCCTTTTTAGGTTGATGAAAAAGACCAGCTTTGCTACTCCCTTGATAATGGGCGCACTAAGTTCTACGATCTTTTGCAATTAGTAGAGTTTTACCAGCTGAATCTCGGTTCTTTACCCACAAAACTTACTCACTTCTTAGTCCACAGGCCTCGCTCTAATGGACAAATTGAATAAATTTTGAATGGTAAATGTTTGAGAGAATCGTTGAGACACATTCCCTGTGACCTGTGATCGTTAATTGTATTAGTGTGCCTGTAGTCATTGTGCCAATTGGACCTGGCTGAAAGTAGGACTTCCCCAGGTGCAGCAAATTTCAAAAAACCTGTTCTGAATGAAGAAAAAAAGAAAACAAGAATATTGATTTGACTGATGCCCAAGGCAAAATTCTACAAAAATCAATTTTACATGTAAATTGAGGAACTAATACTTTATATTTTGCTCAATTTTCCAGTGACTAAGTCATTAAAATTACAGGGTGTAAAACAAATGCCAAGCTTTATTGAAAGACTCAGAAATTATCATTTGAAAATCTCCATCTGTTTCTCATGCTTATCATTATATTTTGTCATGCCTCAATGTACTTTTAATTCCTAATATTTTTTAAATGCATTAAATAATATTTTAGATTCATTTGTTAGGAGAAAGTTTAATTTTATTTTAATTATATGATTTATTTTGAAAATGTGAGACTTTATTTGAAGTAATGGAAGGAAAAAATATTTATTACTGCATCCAAGAAAGTTGTTTGCTGTGCCTAGTGGTTACAGTCCTGTCATATCTTTGCCCACCTGTATATTGCATCTCTGGGAGCAATATATCATTGTAAGTTGCACTTGCAAAATATATTCATCTGTTTAGTCGAAGTATTCTAAACACTTCCCAGTGTTCTTCCAGGAGGAATAGTTTTATTTTTTCGCATCATTAGGTAAGATTATTCCATGACTTTTCATTGTATTACCTCTAAAGAACAGTGACTGAATTAGATAAATTGTGTACTTATGCATGTGCTAATGATATGTGTTACTAATTATGGTGTTATTCTAAGTCTTGTTGAAAATGCTGTCATGTGAATTATTTAATATTTGTTTTCTTCTGCTGCAATTTATCGTGTATTAAATTTATAAAATTCCTTTACAAAGAGCTATGTGTCTTAACTTGTTATTTGCTTTTAATCTATTTAAACATAAATCAATTGTATTTTTGCACCTTTGTTTGCATTTTGTATGTTTTTAATATTTAATGTGTGTCAATATTTTAAGTATATAAAAGTTTTTAATATTTAGTATCTACTTATATATCATGGAAGAAAAGTACTATAAGGGAAATTTGTTGATAAAAAAACTGTTTGTCATATATTTCTTCAAATATAAATATGCAAGATAATTTTTTATAAATATGTGTATAAATTGTATGTTATGATTGGTTTGATAAACAGAAAACAAATATTCGTATTCAGAGCAGTTTCTACGTAAGTACATTATCACTTGTAATTGAATATTTATAAATTCTCTTTCTTTTATTTAATTTCATTCATTTAAAAAAAATTATGCAATTAAAAATAACTATTAGAACTATAGATAGAGAGGACTTATTCATTTTTTCAAATCAATAATTGTTTTTAAATTTTTAATTTGAATATAATTGATAATAAAAAAATAATTTTTCGAAAATATTGTTTTTTAATCAGTATATTTTTTAAACTACAAAAAATATGCGAAAATATGATAATCTCATGAATTTATATAGATTAGCAGTTTATTTTACTTACCCTCTACAGTTCTTGTTATTTTCCTTTTTAAAATATATTTATCCTTTTTAAAATGTTTAATTTATTTAAAAATTACTAGTATTTTTATTTTTTTGTATGGAATGAAAAAAAAAGTTTTAATACAAAACAAAAAAAAATTTATAAATGCTTTCACAGAAATTATATCTGTTTATCCCTATTATGTAATATTGTAACATAATTGGCAAATATATATATCAGGATTGGGAACTGCTTATCCAAGCGAAAAAAAATGTAGATGATGATTACAATTTTATCTCCCAATTATTTTTATCTTAAACAATCATGTTAGTTAAGTTTATTTTGCATATATTACAAATTTCATTGATATATGCAAATACTGACAAGACAGAACTTACATGGATGATAATACCTAGCTCCTTGTTTTGATTTTGATTACTTTAAAGATTGGTGTCCCACTTTATCGAAAGATAAAAGTAACACTAACCTGCTAAGTAATACTTTTAATGAAATTTTAATTGGAAAAATTTGACATTTTAATCATCAGTAAAAAAGTTGTAGTGACTTAAAATTTTGACTCTCAAATCTTATTGAAGATTTGTTGATCTATCTGAACATCCAGTGTTTAATAACTATTCTTTTTGGTTGACTTTTAATGCTTTTAAATTTGATTTTTAACAATATCCAAATTGCAAGTTTTTTAATTTCTGTTATTAAATTTTGAATATATTGTTTTAAACTATTGTAACTTATTATAAAATAATAAATATTTCTAAATATATTTGTGCAAAATGAAAATAGTTTCAGTAATAGACAATCAGATATCTTATTTCTGTGATTCAAGCAGTTAAAGAACAACTGCTCTCAAGAGAAACAAGAATAACATTTTGTTAAATAAATGTATATATTCTTATACTGAATGACTAAGATAATTTCTAAATCAGGTTTTTTATCAATAAAAATTATATTTTTTTTAAACAAATGTAGTAAAAAATGCTAGTTTTAATTTCTGTAATTCAAGTTAAATTTAAAACTTATTTTTTTGAACCAATATAAAAGTGTATTTTTCTGTTATTGAAATCGAATTCAGGTATCGCCCAATGTTCAGATGTTTGACAAGTTATGGAGCATAAAAATAATTACTAAAGTTTTTATAACATTAAAAAAAAAGGAAAAATACCCAATGTATTGAAAACATTAGTAGGTTTAATGGAAATTAAGCAAAAAAAATTATATATTTATTGAATTATTTATTTGATAAGTTAATATTAACTTAAAGATGAAAACTGCAGATATCATTTAATTTTCATATCTGTCAAAAAATTTCTGATGAAGTTAATTTTCCTAAGCACCATTCTAAGGCAATGATTCTCAACCACTTTGCTGCAACACTTTTGTGTGCTGCCGAATTTTCAAGATGCTTATAGTAAAAATTATAATGCTTTTTTTACTATGACTAAAGTAATAAACATACTGTTGTGTTCTTGTGGTACATATTAAATTATTGTAATATAAATTCAACATTACTATCATAAGATATTTTGTACAGTTTATTTTAGGTAAGTAAACAACTTTCATAAAAACTAATCATTTCCTTGTATGCCACCAAATTTTAAAATCATTAAAAGTGTACTGCAACAAAAAAAATTTTGAGAATTACTGCTCTAGTGAAGTGATATTTTGTATTTGGCAATGAGTCTGGTGCCGATAACAGAAAGAAACCATATTATCTTTATTTACTTTCTCTGAATATCTTGGCTTCTTTATTATCAATCAACTTCTATCATCTGATTCATTTTTTCATGATATATTTTTAGATAGATTTTAAGAAATTTTTAATGGTTATATGTTTTTATCTATTGAGATAAAAACCAGAGAATCACTTTTATTGCCTTATCTTGCAAATTGCGAGATCAAAATTTTTGTATTTGAAAGTCAAAAGTTTGTCAACAATTCTTCACGCCCAAAGATAAAATTTCCATGATTGTTGTTTGTAAAAATGTGGTTGTTGTGTGTGTCTGTCTACTTTGTATGCCTGTAATCTGGTTCATGGAGTCATGCAGCTAAATTACTATCCATTTATTTCACATTGTAATATGTGAAGTAAATTTCACATTGTAATATGTGAAGTATGTAGTTATTTGTTATTTATTTACATCAGTTTGCGAGTATACCTCATTGCTTATAATGCTGGACAAGTATTATGTATTATTAAAGAGTAGTGAAAGTTCTTTAGATCTAGAATGTAAAAAGTAATTTCATTAATCATTAGAAATATATTAAGTGCAGTATTTATTTGTTACTGAAATTGTTTTCCTTCGAATGAATATAGTATCATTTTGAGTATTTTCAACTCTTTTGATTTTCATGTATAATTTAAAAAAATGACCTATATTTATTTTTAGATTATATCAAAAGTTGCATTCATATATGATGGGAGTTAAGAATTTAATGTCGAGTATGATGAATGAAAGAATATTTAAATGTTGAATTATTGTTAATAATTATTATCAGTGTTTGAAATTTTATTTGAAAACTTTTTTTTGATATTAACATGGCTTATTTTTTATAATACTTTAAAAAATGTTTAATAAATTACATATTAAGTAAACATTTGAAGAAATGTTTTCTTAAATATTTATTTTAGCAACTTTTAATTTTATTTAATTAATCATATTTATTATTTGAGTATGTTCCAGCATTTAATATATATATATCATACAATATGTTTCTATATTTTTTTCTGATTTTTCAGGAAATTCAGGATTATAGATTTTTTAAATTTTATTTCAGTCTTTTAGTTTTTTTAAGTTGATTACAGAAAAAATTCTTATTCTATGGAAAAAGTTCATACTATTAACTTTATTTTCATTAAATCTTAGTGCACTACACTGTGGTAGTAATTCTACAGATTAGCCAGTTGTAAAATATATAGTCATGATGTATTATGTCATTGCTAAAAATAAACCTCTAAAATGGTGTGAGATGAAGGCTGAAAGTCAGTAAAGTTCATTGTTAATATCTAGTATGTTAAATGCTGGAATATAGTGGTCATTTTTGTTTTAGTGCTTATTAAGTATTATACCATCCTTTGATTGATGTATGTATTATATTTTATTATTGAATTTCATGATTATTCTCTTGCTGTAGTAAAAAGAAACTTGTGAAATTTTGTCGATTTTCACACAAGTAAACCAGTATATGCAAAAATATGTTGTGATATGGTTGTAAATTTAGCAATAAAATATTTATCTTTATAAATTCAGCAAAATAATATTTTTAGATTCCCTTTTAAAATACATCAATAGAAATAGATCATAGAAAGATTATTAATATATACAATGAAATATGTATATATTTCACCAGGTATTTTAGTGATGCTCATTTGTATATTTCATATTACTAATTGCAGGGGTGTTCGTGCTCCGAGGAAACCCCGGAATTCCGCGGATTTTGAACTTCGATACCCGGAAATTCCGGCGGTCGTCGTTCAAAAGGAAGTAGAAATAATAATGAATTATTTATTTTGATCTGGGTAATTTTGTTTGCTTTGAAAGCAGAAAACGCAATAATTACATCATTCAATACTTCACAATTGTAATTTTTCATTTCTCCCCCCCTTCTCGAAACTCTAAAATGTCGGTAGTAAGTCCGTAAAAGTTTCCGGGGATTTTTTGGTGTCCCACAAACACCCATGTAATTGATAAAATTATGATATTCGATTAAATTTCATTTCATTTGTTGGAATTGTTTTGCTTTCACATTTTTCAACTTTCCTTTATTTCGTTTTAAATATGTTTCTACAAAAATTCTAAAAGATTTTTAACTGCCAGTTGAAAATTGCCTTATTTTTCTAAAAAAAAATTCTATGTTGTAAACATTTTGTATAATTCATGTAGGTATAAACTGTATTGCCAGCAAAGCTTTAAAAATCTTTATTGACATTAAAGCTTTAAATGTCAATAAAGTTATTACCTTAGTTGATTTGTGACAGTTTTGCAATATTTTGTTGTAATTGTAGAAAGATGCTGTATAAACCAAAGCACGTGTTTGTCACCAAATTATTTTTCTTCATCATTTTAAAATGTGTGTAAATTATTTATTATTTTGATAATATGTTGTAGTATGTATTGTAAATGAACATCGAAATTGTACATTTCAGGTGTGACCATCGTAGTTGTGTTAAATTATTTACTGTATCAAATGTACATCTTTTTTATGAATAATATATTAATTAACCTATGTAGTTTTACATATTTATTTTGTCATTGTAAAATATTCAACACACCATATTTATAACTTGAGAAGCACTCTTGTGACTAGCAGTAGATGCAAGTCATATCACCTATGCAATAAAACCGTTTCTCAGCAGTTGTTATTTTTTATTGGTTTGTGACACTTTCACATTTAATACCTATATTTAAATTATAAAAAACATTGCTCCATGATACATTAAAAAAATGTTTTCACTCACTGATAAATATAAATCACAATATTTATAAGGTACTTACTAAAGCTTTGTCTCCCTTTGGAATACAGATATCTAGGGTTATAAAAATCGCCCACAAGTGTAAGAAAATGACTTATTTGTTTCAAGATAAAACAACTGGCAAATGCTGCTTGTAGTAAAGTGTTCAATACAACATGTATTACTTAAAAAGTGCTGAACTTTTGTGATTAGCTATAAATACTAGAGTTATATCATTTATAAATTATCTCTTATATATTGTGATAATTTCAGCGTTTAATAAATTAAGTTAAAATACATAAAACATTGTTCTATAGCATGCATTATATAGATGATTTCATTCTAACGATAAAACATAAACTACTGCATATAGGTGTCATGAAAAAAAATCCTTGTGCTTTAACTTTGGAACACTGATTTCTATAATCTTAAAAAAATGTGTCAGGGGTTATAAGAAAGTGGTCGTGTCTTAAAATGAGACGACTAACAGTGTTCATAAGCTATAAAATACGATTATTAACAGCTCGTTTTCAAAATTTAACAATGAGAAATTTTTTAAAAAACAATAACTTCCGAAAAACATGTGTTAAAAAATTACTAATAAATTTACATATACAACACATGTTTGTTTGGGTATTGTATTTTAATACAATTATAGTCGTAGTGGAAGTATGTTGACAGGAACAAACGATTGTCACAAGGCTTATATATTATTGTAAAGGGGGAGTAAAAATCCGTCTGATTCGGATGGGACTCTTGAAAATTTTTAAAACTCTAGTGAATTTTCAGTTTTTGAAATAGTTGAAAATTATCACATATGATAAAATAATTTTTGATCGTTTTTCTATTTTTTTAAAATTAAACATTTATTAAAATGACAATTTTACAAATTAAATACTTAGGAATCTATACTGAAAAAATCGATTGCTTTTGTAAGTTCAGAAAAGAGCATTTTATATTTAAAAATCTTTTTGACAGTTTATTTTTAAGGAAAATAATTTTTCATTGAAGAGAAAGCATTTCAGTGTTAATAAACAAATTAGAATAAAAAATTAATGTTCGAGAAAAAAATTTTTAATCACGAATTCGAATTTATATAAATCATTTATTCTGATAGTCCTGAAAAATTTTGATATTCTTTATTAAATGCAAATTCAATTTTCATTTTGATAAATATTCCTGTTTTTCACGGCACGAGATTTTATTCTAGGAGACATTTTTTCGCCGGTAGCAAACGAGAGCGAATTCGCCTGCAAGGTAATGATATCAGAAAACGTCACCAAATGGGCGTTCTAAGCAACAATTAAAGAAATATATATATATATGGATAGTTTTCAATGTAAACAAAAACTAACCTCAGTTGACCGGATGTCATCTGAAATACTTCCGGTTTTCTCTCTTCCCATTGAAAATCAATGCAATCGCAAAAATATTTAAATATTTTCAGGTATTTATTTCTGTTTTCGAAAATATTTTTTATTTTATCCATTAAAATCATAATTTTTAATAAGAGTGCAATCAGTGGTTATAACGTAATTTTTTTAAAAAAACTTATAATTTTTACTTAAATAATCCTAATGGATTACCATATTTCTCGGGGAATCGCTCTTATTGTTGATGAATGATATATTGTAACCCACTAACTAATTTTTAATTTTATGCATTTATTCCAAAATTTCAGGAAATATATTTTGCGCGCGATTGAACTATAAATCATTTCAAATATTATGCAAGGTATTATTTATGCTTTCATTTACAGTATAAATTTTATTAAAATTTTCTTGATCATGCTAGAATATAGGAATTGGTATCAATAATGAGTAGAACAAAATTGTAATGATGTGTTTATTAATATTTTAAACAAATCTTGGTTTTTATTGCAATTAAAATTTAAGTCTTATTTTTAAGAATTGATTTAATATATATCTAATTAAATTATAAGGATTGTAAATCGGGTTCCATTGGAACTTTGAACATCTTCACTTGCGAAAGTAAATTTGTTCCAGCTCACATATTGCAACCAAATGCTACGCAACAACTATTATCTTTATTTGCTTTCTGCATTTCAAAAAAATTTATAGGATAATTACTTTTAAATTTATATTTCCCAAAAGCAATGGAAACTACAGAATGCAAGCACAGTGGTATAAGACAATAATGGAATAGTAAGCAGGAAGTTTCGTGCGGAAGTTTTCTAGATCTCCATGGTAGTAGCGCCCTCTATTCTACGCTTTACAGAAACTTCCATCCCTACTTTGTTTTCTCTTCCTTTTTTCTCCCTTGGAAATAATGTTTGCGATTAAATTTATTAATTGTTTTATGATAAAGATTAATTCATCTTTACAGGGATGATTGAAATAATTTTTGAATATTTCTAACTTTTTTATTCAGTTTAGAAAGTTTATTAATTTTATGAAATTTTATAGGTTAATGATGTCATTTAAATGACTTCCACTTAATCAATAGCATTTGGCAAGTCTTATTATTTAAATGACACAGTGTAAGTTTCCCATTTGTGCGATTTATCTTTACTACAGGCCCTAAATAGGAACTGTTTTAGTGTGTAGCTCTGGTATATGAATAAGTGGACTGTAAAATTTAAACAAAACAAAAACTCTTTATTTTTCGTAACTTCACCTCTCTCATTTTACAACTGCCCTCCTCCAAGGCCGTAGCTCGACTCCTGGTCTCACAGTTTTTTCAGTGTGTGTATATTTTTTCCATAAACAAAGATGGCGCTGCTCTCACAGCGCTTATGGGTACGGAACATTCCGCCCCACGTTGCAATGTTACATTCAACCAATGAACATATAAATAATTTAAAAAAAACTTACGCACATAATTAATATAAACATTATATAAACACAAAAACCCAAAAATTAATATAAACACAAATTATTAAAGGTAATACATAAAATATAATAACAATTATATACTAATAGGTAAAATACAAATTTTTGAAATGGGTCTTTTGAAAATTCTTGAAGAAGTTTTTATTTTAACAACTCTGACCCGTTTGTCATCGCCCAGATAGAGTTGCACTATTCTACCTAATGACCATTTTTGAGGAGGTAGATTTTCATCTTTGATGAGCACTATCTCATTGATTTTAACATTTTCTTTCTCAATTCTCCATTTGGACCTCTGTTGTAAATTGTTAAGATATTGCACCTGCCATTTCTTCCAAAAAATTTGAATAATTTTTGTTAATTTCTTCCAGTTACTCAATTTATTTTCATTAATGTCAATTAAATTAGGTTCAACAATAGCATTTAAAGGTCTACCAATTAGGAAGTGAGCAGGTGTTAATACATCATACACATCAGTATCTGAGGACAGAGGTACAAGCGGTCTGGAGTTAAGAATACCCTCTATCTGAGTAATGACAGTTAAAAACTCTTCATAATTAAGTTTAGCATTGAAACACACTCTAGTAAAATGAAATTTAAATATTTTCACACCACTCTCCCACAAACCACCTAAGTTGGGGGCTCTAGGAGGAAGAAAATGCCAATCAATTCCCTCTGTTGAAAGATAATTTGCAAGTTTCTCATCTGGTTTTAAAACTAAATGGTGCAGTCTGGACAATTCTTTATTTGCACCTATAAAATTTGTTGCATTATCGGAATATAGTTTTGAACATATGCCTCTACGAGCAACAAATCTCTTTAAACAGGCAATGAAAGCTTCTGATGTTAAATCTGTTACCATTTCAAGATGAATGGCTTTGGTAACCAAACATATAAAAATACATACATATACTTTGTGCAAGACACCTTTTCTTTGATGTTTATATTTAATATTAAATGGTCCACAGAAATCAACTCCTGAGCAATTAAATGGGAAATTTGGAGTAACTCTCTCTTTAGGCAAATCACCCATTAATTGCTCAACTCCTATAGGTTTAACTTTAAAACATGTAATACAATCATGCACAATTTTTCGACACGTTGTTTTACCTTGTATAGGCCAAAATTTTTGTCTGACATAATTCAGCAAAGCAGTTGGCCCTAAATGAAAATATCGCTTATGATACATTTCTATAATGATTTTTGTGAGCTTATGGCCCTTTGGAAGAATAATAGGAAATTTACTATTGAAATTTATACTTGCATTTTTTATCCTACCATTTACTCTTAATAATCCATCCTGATCTAAAAAGGGGCATAAACATTTTATCTTACTTTTATCAGGTACTGGTTTTTGTTGACCTAAACATTTCATTTCGGATGGGAATTCTAGTCTCTGAACCTCTTTTACTAAGAATTTTTCTGCTACCTTGATTTCTTCAGTTGACAATTCTCCTATCCTCCTTTTAGTAGAGCTCTTTAAGTTGTATAGGAATCTGAAAATATAACTTACAACATGCAATATTTTAGTATAATTATTACTAATGTTGAGTAAGTCAGAAATAAAGGAATTTGAAGTTAAAGTCAACACAGATGAGTCATTTTGAGGCATATTTCTCAGTTCAGAGGTAAACTCATCTTGTATCACTAATGCAGGAATCTCTCGGTTGGGATAGTCTTCTTCAGCAAGGAAATTGGGGCCGTTAAACCAAAGTTCACTTTCAATAAGTTTATTAGGTTCCATTCCTCTCGAGATAAGGTCAGCAGGATTGTCCTTCGATGACACGTGGCGCCACTGATGAATCTCTGTCAAGTCCTGTATTAGAGCAACTCGGTTGGCAACAAACGTCTTCAGCAGGGTAAGGCTCCTTCCGGATCCACGAAAGAGTTATCATGGAATCACTCCACAAATAGATGTTCTTACTGCATTCCTTAAGCTTTAAGGCATCTTTAACTTTTGTAATCAGCTTCGCTAAGAGAACTGCTGCACACAGTTCCAACCTCGGGATTGTAACTCTCTTAAGGGGTGCCACTCGTGATTTGCTACAAACCAAAGTCACTTCAGAATCTCCAGCCTCAGATGTTGATTTGCAATAGATGACACATCCATACGCAGACTCAGATGCATCCGCAAATCCATGGAGCTCAATGTGCATTGATTTTTCTATCAATATGCATCGTTTAAATTTAACATTGTTGATCTTTGGCAAAGTTTCAATAAAGTTCTGCCATTGCTGTGCTTCCATTGCAGGAAGGGCATCACTCCACTCTAGATTTAAACACCAAAGTTTTTGCAGGAAAATCTTGGCTTTAGTTATCACTGGACCCAAGAGGCCAAGGGGATCAAAAGTTCTTGCAATTGTAGAAAGCACTGATCTTTTCGTTGGGGGAATTGC
Source organism: Latrodectus hesperus (assembly GCA_037975125.1). Taxonomy (NCBI): domain Eukaryota; kingdom Metazoa; phylum Arthropoda; class Arachnida; order Araneae; family Theridiidae; genus Latrodectus; species Latrodectus hesperus. Next base: position 12,610 of record JAJQOW010002551.1, read on the forward strand.
ACTCTCAAGATGTATTTGAAAGGTGAAATGATCTGTGCTGTGTCTCCACAGAACTCCTAACGCCTTTGTCTCTTCCTGGAAATTGTACTCATTATCAGAGCCTGTCTTCAATTCCGAATGATTACTACCACTTGTGTAGTGTCATTCCTCCACTCCTTAGGATATACTCCAGTTCAGTTTGAAGCTGTTTGGTTTCAGTTATAGTGGCAGCACCACTAAGCACATCGTCCATGTAGAAGTCGCTCTCTAAGACGGGTGATGCTAGGGGGTACTTCTCTTTTTCATCTGCTGATAGCTGAAACAGCACTCTAGTTGCAAGGTATGGTGCACTAACTGTGCCATACGTAACTGTTTTGAGCTCATAAGTTTTAACTGGTTCATCCACTCCCCCTCTCCAAAGAATTCTCAAAAGTTTAGTTTGATTAGGATCAATTAAAACCATTCTATACATTTGTTTAATATCTGCTACAAAGGCATAAATATGTTTACGAAACCTCACCATTATTGAAAAAAGATCCTCTTGTAAAGTACCACCATTAAATTGTAAGGAATTAAGTGAATTTCCTAAAGTTGTTTGAGAAGATGCGTTAAATACTACGCGAAGTTTTGTAGAACTTTTATCAGGGCGATAAATACCTAAATGGGGTATATAATACGTTCCTACTTCTTCCTTACAATCTGGAATTTCTGTCATGTGACCCAATTTCTCATACTCGCTTAAAAATTCCTTATATAATTTTAAATATTCAGGCTCTCTTAAAAAACGATTCCATAATGAATTTAATTTTTTTAATGCAATTTCTTTTGATTTACCTAAACACATTGGGTCTTCTTTTAATGGCATTTTAACTATATATCTCCCTGTACTGTCTCTCTTAACATTTGTTTTGAAATGTTCTTCACATATTATTGCTTCTTTATTTTTAGAAATTTTAGTTTCAACATTTTCTATCTCCCAAAATCTCTCTATTGCTTCATGTAAAGCAGTATTATCTTTAATAAATCCGCAATGTACTTTTCCCCCCATTGCAGTGGGTAAGCTTCCACTAACTACATAACCAAAAACGGTATTTTGAAGAACCAAATCACTATTTACAGGAAAAATCTGATCTGGACGTAATAATTCGTAAAATATTTCAGCGCCTAAACGTAAATCTATGCATCCTGGTTTATTGAAGTTTTCATCTGCTAATTTTACATGTTTTAACTCTGGTACATTAACTTTAAGCATCTTTGACGGCATGAAATCAGTAATTTTAGAAACAACTAAAAATTCTAACTCTTTCTTAAAATTTCCCTCTAAATTAGAAATTGTAGTTTTAGCAACCGATTTAATTGTTGTGCATGTATCACCTATACCACAAACTGTCAAATTTGTTTTATTTCGCTTTAAGCCTAAACAATTTGCACAATCAGTCGTTATATAACTATTCATTGAGCCTTGATCTAAAATCGCACGCGCTCTGTAAAAATTGCCTCCATGATCTCTTAGCAAGCAGTTTACCGTACTAAGCAAAACAGTTTTTGACAGATTTACGACTCGAGTAGAAAGAACTGGGTTGTTTTGGTTAGAAGGGAAGATCGGGGCAAGTGGGGAAAGTGAAGACTCTTCATGGGGGCTGATACAACACCCCCTAGAATAGTATTCTAGGGGGTGTTGGCTGATAAGGGTCGGTTAACGCTTTCACTTTGTGCAGGTGGTAACTCCTCAGTTCTCGGAAAATGCAAAGAGCAATGATGCCGCCTTTTGACTCCCTCTCTTTGACATAAATAACATGAAAACCGCGATTTGCAGTTACTTACTTGGTGTTTACCAAGGCAGTTAAAGCAATAATTATTTTTCTTAACTATCTCTACTCTATCAGAAATAGGCAAATCCATATAATTTTTGCATTTATATAAAGGATGATTTTCCGAACAAAGGAGACATTTTGAATTCTTAAAATCGGAGAAAAACACTCTAGAAGTATTTCTTTGATTTGCGGGGTGTGTTTTCGGATTCACTAGTTTATTTTCTACCGTTAGCGGTTTCCCTCGGGATACATAAAATAAATCAATTTCTTTTGCTAATTTTATGGGTTCAAACCAAGTATCTGACTGTCTAATACTGATATGAGCAGCGGTTTCTCTATCTATTGTTTGAAATAATTTATCAGATACAATTAATTGTTTTAATTTCGCAAAATCAGCCACTTTTCTCAATTTTAAGTAGTAATCGAAACTTGTTGTTAAGCGCGAAGCGAACTGGACATGAGTTTCATTTGGGTGTCTTGTTGTTTTTCTGAATTGCTCTAAACATGATTGTGGTGTGGGCTCAAATTCTCTGAGAATAATTTCTTTAACTTTTTCATAATTATTTAATTCCTCGTCGCCTATGTAAGTAATTACATTTGATGCTTTTTCACCGATCAAATTTAAAAGAATCTCTGATTTAAATTTATTTGAAACATTTTTTGTTACAAATGCTCTCTCCAAAGAAGTAAAAAATAGATTCCAGCCTTCTGGTTTACTCGGTATTTTAATTGTTAATGTTTTAATGCTTTTTATTAAGGAATCTAAAGAGTTGCAGTCTTCCGTTTTATTTTCTGAATTAGTTTCAACAATTTTTGCATCTACTCTCAAGCGTGTTAATTCTAATTCAGCTTTCATTCTCTCTAATTTTATTTGCTCTAATTGCAACTCTGTTTGCTTATTTTTCTCAATTGTCTCTAATTCTAGTAAACGGTTCTCTTTTATAGATTTTAAGAGATCAGCTACATATTCGGGCTCATTTTTAAACGTGACATTATTCTTTATAATGTTCGTTAACTCTACAATTGTCATTTTATCAGTAATGACCTCTCCTAACTCTGTAGCCGCAATTTGCAAATCAATTTTATTCACGTTTTTAAACATTTTGAAAACGAAACTCAAAACTCAATTTTTAAATTTATATATAATTAAGTTAATCAACAACACAAATTATAAACATAGTTATTAAGCTCAACAAAATATAATTCGAACTGATAATATAAATTATCTCATGGGAGTGAATGACCAAAAAAGCTCAAGCACATACCTCAAGCAACTGATATCGCTCTCAAAGACAGTTGGCACTCATTCTCGCACTCGTTGTAGGCAATATCTCCTCAAAAAACTCCGGCGAAGGGGACCAGATGTTTTAGTGTGTAGCTCTGGTATATGAATAAGTGGACTGTAAAATTTAAACAAAACAAAAACTCTTTATTTTTCGTAACTTCACCTCTCTCATTTTACAACTGCCCTCCTCCAAGGCCGTAGCTCGACTCCTGGTCTCACAGTTTTTTCAGTGTGTGTATATTTTTTTCCATAAACAAAGATGGCGCTGCTCTCACAGCGCTTATGGGTACGGAACAGG
>JAJQOW010002552.1:0-15964 GCA_037975125.1 Latrodectus hesperus
TCATATTAAATTCAAATTTAATAAAATATATGAAGAAGATTCATCAAATAAACAAAAACAAAAAAATAAAAAAAATCAGTGTTCTCGACATGTGACTTTGACGTCACAGCAAGTGAAACAATATAGAATAAGTTTTACGATTGCAGTTTTGTGAAAATATCATTCTTCACTACAATTAATATTGAATTCATAATTTCAAAATACCATAAAACAATAAAAAACCATCTGAAATCAAGAGACTTCAGTCGGAATCTGATGTTACATGTGAACATGACAAATTATGGGAGTATTTTTCCTTTTATTTATCTCTATTTGCACTTGATCATGCAAGACAGAGTACGTCTTTATAATACTTACACAGTTTTGTAAATCTGGGTGAAATTATTGGTTATAATGTGATTAAACCAGTCTACTTCAAAAGATAATAATTAATAGATTGGACTGATCTACGTATACGTATGGTGTTGAATTTTTTTAATATTTTTCCTAGTGAGATCTCAGCGAAAATAAAATGTATCAATATAAACATAAGATAAAAACATTGGCACGTTGTCAGAGTTAACAAGTGTCTAGATAACTGGAAGAATTAATGAAATTTTCATTGTGCTACACACCAATGACCAATTGTCAATTATAATTGCTTTAAATTGCTGTAGTTGCTAACATTTACGCACAACTAACTCTAAGGAAAATCACAAATACTTTCGGAATAAGTAAAAGAAAATGCTTTTAAGTCAATAAGAACCACTTAAAAGGAAAACATGGAGAAAGCTTACATATAATGTACGCAAATATAATTTACTTTTGAGAGTGGCGGGTTTCAATTCCCAATGCCGCCAAAGACCCACCGAGTACATGCGATATACGTGATCGTTAAATCAGTGGAATCAAAAGTCCTGTGGTTGGTCATTGAGCTGTTACCATTGGTGCAATGGTCTGGAGAAAACTTTCTCCCCCTTCAGATCAATGTCAAAATTGAAGGAGTAGATTCTCTGGTGCTGCCATCTATCGGAGGATTTGAAGAGAAAATCGTACTTTCACCTTCGTGGTGCTCTGATTAAAGCAAAAGACGCTCCCTATTGACTTAAATTCGCAAAGCCAAGGTATAGAGAGCTTGGCTTGTCCAAGTGTCATAAGTAACAACAGTAACAACTTTTAAAAGTTTATGACCAATTCTATAATATTTTACCCATAATGAAATATAACGATATAAATAGCATATTATGTACGTGAAATAAAAATTTTCCTTGATTTTTTTTTTCGATTTTTTTCCATTTTATTTAAAGGTTTTTTACATTTCTTTCTGACCGAGATAAAATATCAAAACCTTTCAATGTGAGATCAATTGCAAATACCCAATTACATATCTTATATCATATGATTGTATACGGGTTTTTAATTTGTTCTTAAGTCCAAATTTATTGTTAAGTTTTTCATCACCTTCCAATAATCATTTCCTAATTTCATTCTTAAAAGCCTTCCCTAAACAAATTTTAAATAAATAGGTAACGCTCAAAATATGAACATCCTATATTAAAACTTTAATGACACAAAGATACGTAGGAAGATCAATTAAAACAGCGTTCCAAAATCGTAGTGATAACTCATGGAACATCAAATACAAAATGTAGCCATGATAATCTGATTAATGTCTATATACTTAGGTTATCAGCGAGAACTGAAATACAAGCACCCAGATGGATCTTACAGTTGTTTTGGCACTCGCGATGCTCATGGTGGAAGTCTCTGGCTGACGTCATTCGTGCTGAAATCCTTGAGCCAAGCCAGACGCTTTATCGATGTGGATGAGGAAGATTTGCGATCGACTGCCATCTGGATACTTGAAAATCAATTCGAGAATGGATGCTTTCAGCCAGCAGGGAAAACATTTAACAAGGAAATGATGGTAAAGTACCATGTAAATTTTTTTTCCAAGTAATCGCCATCTAATTATTTCCCTTTGACGATTTGGCAACGATTTAGAATGTAATGGTAATAATTCTTGATTAGAATTTATCAAAAATTATTTAATAGAAATATGTGAATTATTATCTTTAAGAATTACTATAGTATAAAATTTAACTTTTAATACACATGTGAGGTTTTGTAAATTTCAAATTATATCCATTAAAGAACGTCATGGAGATTAAACTCCACAACTCATCAATTGACACTTTGTGCTTAAACCTGACATTAAATCAAAACATTCTGTTTGCTAGTAAGGGTATAGTGTGAATACAGATGAATATGTAGTAATACTTCCACTCCAAATCAAAAACTAGATCCATTTTAGTTTTCAGGTAACGCGATTGTTATTACAAAGCCGATGACAACGCCACTAAAAGAATCGAACCTTGAATTTTATTTCTATGCAATTTTTTAATTCGAATTTTAAAATGGCACATTTTATAATTCAAAAAATTAACTTCTCTTTTTATCAATCAGCCCCAAGCAAGTAATAAATAAGATTTCCGTCTCTCGTTTATCAAAAGGTAAAAAACGGATAGATTTTCGCAAAATTTTCGCTGGTAAATGGTACAACGAGGACACAGCTCCCTCTGCCGGAATGTTTACGTGACTGCGTTAATAGCATATTGTCTCTTGTGAAATAAGATTTTAAAACACACACATATATAGTCGTAAATTATAATTAAAAGACGTATCTTCTATATCCATTGTCATATAAATTTGTATTTTTAATATACACTGCTGGCCATTAAAATTACTACTCCAGGAAAGCGGCACACCGCACACGTGAAATTTGCATGACAGGTAGAACTTGCTGTAATATGCAAATGATTAGATTTTCAGCGCATTCATACAAAGCAGGCGACAGTAGCGACATCTACAATGTGTATAAAACCAAAGATTTGACAGCAGTTTCCTTATACTCAATTTCCGTTTCAACGTTGTTTTCGGTAAAGAAAGTTGTTGTAATGCCTCGTGTAAGAAGAAGAAATGCCTATCAGCACGTGTCTGACTTTGATCGAGGAAGGATTATAGCCTACCGGCGGTTTATCGTACAGCAATATTGCTGCTCGCGTCGGTCGAGACCCCATGACTGTTAGCAGAATATGGAATCGATGGGTTCAGGACAATCATACGGAACGTCATGCAGGATCTCAGCGAACCCCCATCACTAACAGCAGAGAAGACAGACATCTTATCCGCATGGTCACAAGGGATCATACACTTATCCGCATGGTCACAAGGGATCACGAACCCTGAGTCGACAAACGGAGTCATTTGCAAGGCAACAAGTTTCTGCTCGAACAGTTCGACGACGTTTGCAGCAGCATGGATTATCTGCACGGTGACCATGGCTTCGGCTACCATTGACGCTGCGTCACAGACAGGAGCGCCTTTAATGGTGTGATCCGCGACGAACCTGGACGCGGGAATGGCATCACCCCGTATATGCCATACAATCTCTGTTTGACTCCATGCCTAGGCGGATAAATGCTGTAATTGCCGCCAGAGGTGGCTGCTCTGGGTATTGATTTCTCAAGATCTATACATCCTAATTTTTTGTAAATCGAATCACTTGTTTTTTCCACTATAATGTATGTGTCCAATAAATATCGTTCTGTTATTTGTATTTCTTCTTGGTGTAGCAATTTTAATGGCCAATATATTAAAATTATAGAATTTATAAATCATAACACATTTAAAAGATTTTAATTTAAAATTCCAACAATATAAACTATTCACACTACTATAATAAATGTAGCTAATGAATCATGTATTTTAAATTTTATCAATTAATATATTTCGTCAAAAAATATTCAAAGTTAAAGATCAATGGGATTTCTTAGAACAAAATACAAAAATACAATTAAAATATAATTTTACACAATATATTTACAAAATGTGCTTTTGTTGAAAACAATTTATGCTTCTCAAACTTGAAAATGATGTATTTAGTACATTGACACATTTAGTGTAATGAGTCTTTAACAAAACAAATGTTCATAGCATTTAAATTAATAATTAATAGCTTTATTAGTTTTAAAAACAAATACATATAGGGGAATACAATTATTTTGACTTGAAATTCTAACTTTACTTATTCTATTTATTCTTTCTTCGTAAATACATAGAGATAATGGAGCTGTTTTCATAGATAATTTAAAATGATCAAAAGATTTGTACTTCATAATAATGAATAACATTTAGTATTTTTTCAAAATGTAAGTATTTTTAAAACATTAAATGAAATACAACTTAATCAGAACATTAATTTTCTGATTAACATTTTGAAACATATTGAATTATATTCATTATCACGAAGTACAAGATCACTTTAAAATATCTATGTAAATAGCTTCATTATCACTGTACATTTATGAAGAGAGAATAAATAAAATAAGTAAAGTTATAGTTTTGAGTCAGAATAAAAATTTCCCCTATATGCATTTGTTCTTAAAGCTAATAAAGCAATTAATTATTCATTTAAATGCTAATCGTTTGATTTGTTAAGTCCTGATTTACTAAATAAATCAGCTAAAAGTTTACAAACGGGTACCCCTTGATTTTTGGCGATTTTTTGAAGCCAAGATGTGATTAACAAAATGGCCACTGCTGAAACACCAAGCTAACAAAAGCAGGGTTATCAGAAATTAATTTGTATCGCCAAATTTTTCGCCAATTATTTTGCTATTCGCTCCTACATTGAACTCAATGGATACCCAATCTATACTGAACCAATATTAACTGCTTTTACATTAAGCAAATTTTTCCGCTAAGTGTTGCACACTTATCTCGCCAACTTAAATGACGTCACTACGCTCAATATCTGGTTTCCAAATTCCGATTGTGCTCAAACTTGAATTTAGTAATAGCGCGCTACTTTAAATTTCAAATATCAAAATTTTGAACATTTCATTATAATTACTTATTATAAAATTATAAATGAAAAATGCATCAAGGGTTACTAAAACTATAAACGAATTTTGTGCATGCTCACATCAGGTTACGTCATAAAACTCTAGTTACGCCATTCCAACGTAAGAAAACATTCCGACGCTGTTAACCAGTTTGGCACAGTTTATAGCCATATTTGTCACCTAGGATTTGGCGAAATCATGATATGCAACGCTTCTCTGTTTTTAAGTAGAACATCAGAGCAGAATAGCGTAAATATAAGAAAAAAGGTTAGGCTATTGCAATACATTTTCGACTGTCTAATTTTACCAACAATAAACGCAATGACAATTAATATGAATTTTACATGAATGACTTTATTCATAACATTTCATAGGTAGGATCGCTTTTATTATATTTCATGCTTATAATAATGGATATCTTAAGAATATGTTATCTTTAAGAAATATGACCAAAATAGTCTATGGAAATGCTATGAAAACTCTTTACGCAGGAATTGAACAATAATAACTTCAATAGATGAGGTTTAAGATTCACAAGTTTCAATCAGTGTAAAGAGCTAAATATGTTTCTGAAATGATAAAGATATTGACAAATGTTGTACATGCGTAACTCAAGTTCATCTTTTCATCTAAGTTTTGTTCAATATTTTGTGAAACAGGGTGGCTTGAAAGATACAGACCAATCTCTGGCGCCGTTGACAGCCTACGTTCTCATAGCTCTGTTCGAATCTGGAGTCGCTCAAAACGAACAGATAGCGGTTCGGAATGCCCTTCAGTGCTTAGAAGAAGATGTGAATCCCAGAATGTACGCCCTCTCGCTGTACGCTTACGCCAGTGCTCTTGCGAAATCGAACGAGTCTGCGCAGAAATATTTGCAGCAGTTAGATGAAAGAGCAAACAATAGAGGTGAGTCTATAAGCTAGAATTTGTTACATTTATCAATAACGCCTGCATTTAGCATAGTTTAAATAAATTCTTTTTAATAAAAGACAATATATAATGTAGTTTTTAATATACTTTGTACGCTTACGCCAGTGCTCTTGCGAAATAAACGAATCTGCACAGAAATATTTGTAGCAGTTAGATGAAAGAGCAAACAATAGAGGTGAGTCTATAAGCAAGAATTTGTTACATTTATCAATAACGCCTGCATTTAGTATAGTTTAAATAAATTCCTTTTAATAGAAAACAATATATAATGCAGTTTTTAATATACTTTGTACGCTTACGCCAGTGCTCTTGCGAAATTGAACGAGTCTGCGCAGAAATATTTGCAGCTGTTAGACGAAAGAGCAAACAATTGAGGTGAGTCTATATAAGCTAGAATTTGTTACATTTATCAATAATACATTACATTTATCACTTAGCATAGTTTAAATAAATCCATTTTAATATAGAAGGCAATATATAATGTAGTTTCTAATATACCTCTTAAGGAATAACACTTTATCTACATTTTACAGGTTGTCTATAAAGAAACCATCCTCAAAATATTTCATGCGCTTTTTTTACTCTATCTATTGCTAGAGATTTTATTCGGTAATTCAATTTTAGGTATTTTTCCTTCGCTTTATTTACTTCACTTGGCTTATTTCGTCAACATCAGCCATCACAAATTTGATTTTAATTTGATTTGGATTTGGGCAACCATTTTATTATATAATAATAATTTAGTTATTTTAAAAGTTGTCTTAATTTTTACAGAAGTGGCTTTTAAAATGTGGGATTTACCAAAGGATTAGGAAGCTATCATTACATTTAAGCAAAAAGTATTATTCACCAAAAACGAATATTCAAAGAATCATATTATAAAGTTAGAATGAAAAATTATTCCAAAATGATTGTTACCATCATACAAGTCGAGAAGTTAAGCCTTTGCTGAGGCAAATATATAATTCACAGGGACGTATATTTTATTTTGCACTAATGTGTGATTTATTTATATATAGTGTCAGAAATTAACATTTATTGAGTTATGTGAAATTCATCTTGAAATTTAGTTTGAATTTTATTTCATCTGTTTAATTTTATTTTTCACATAAATTGTATATTTTTATAGTTTAAATAGAAGTAGCTTATTTCTGTACTTGTATTTATATAACATTTTGTATTGAAAATAAAAATTTAATTTAATAATTTCTGTTTAGATTTTTTGTAGTTAAAATAAATAAAATTTAAAATTTTCTTGATATAGAAATAATGTTGTTGTTACTAATTTTTCATGATCTAGCAACAGCTAGATCTGGTCCACGAGTCCATGTATTTTAACAAAATCAATCACTTGAAGTGGATACGAAATTAGGTTTTCCGCAATTAGACCCAGCTTGTCTATGACATGCTCCAGAGAAGGTAGGCTCTGTTGGTAGTATAAAAACTCACAGAGAAGGAAGGGAACAGCTTCTTTTAGTCCAAGAGACAGGAGCACCCAAAGAGAGAAGACTGACTTGGCTCCTTCACTTTTGTGCCTTACTTGAGAATAGGGGATAGATCTTCAGTCCTTGGTGACCCTACTAGAAATAGACACTCCCGACGTACATCGCCCATTCCGCCCAGGGGCACACCTTCGCCATGATGACGCGTCACACAGGACTCAGAGAGGATATAACAATACTTGTAACACTATGGCACCAAAAAAGTAGCATGCTTTTAAAGGAAATGTACTAACTTTTACCATCTGCTTTTTTCTGTAAGCTAAGAATAAGAAAGTTATAAACCATTTTTTTTATCCTAGAATAACCTACCTTACGCATTCAAAGAATTGTTTTCTTGAAACATAAATCCTGTACATGACAGATGGTTTTTAAAACTGGTTCACAGCGAAATCTATGTTTTATAATAAACACTTTATTCAAATGATGCGTGTGGTTTTCTTTTAAATGTCACATGATATCAGAAGACCTGCGCATTTTAGTGAAGACAAAATTAAACCATTGCTTTCTGAATAATGTTGAATTATCTGTTAGATTTACACGTCCTTAATACTTTAGAGATTAAACTTATCTCAAAAAAAATATAGATTATATGAATAAGTGAGAATACACACTAAATGGATAAAATTGATTCCAAATATTTTATAATGCTTAAAATAAGCTTAAAAGAATTCAGATTTGATTTTAAGAAAAATGGAAACTAATCAAAGTAACACACGAACGTTTCAGGTTCTATTTCTTGGTATGATTTGTCCGATATTTTTTTATACTTAAAATGAAAGCTGTCTTAAATTTTAATGATTTGTTTTAAATAAAAAATGACTTCTACCTTCGGAATTATCCATGGGTGTTTCAGCCCTTAGTCCAACAGAGACTGCACACTATCTCCTCCATGATTTTGTTGACAAATGTAAATGATACTGCATCGTCCGTCGAGCAGAATAAATACATCCACGCACCAATGGTACTCTGTAACATCTCCTGGAACTCTTCTGGAAATAAAATGTGACCAAAAACCTCAGACTGCCTTGGCCAGATTCTCAAGTGGACATCTAAAATGTTTATCGTTTGAACGTGGTACAAAAAACTATCCCACTTGTAAAAAATGCTGTGTTCATCCAGCTTCTCCAAAACATTTTCTGGATTGCGTCGGACTTTCTCGGGGGAGGGTTATCCTCAGATTTCCTGCTAGTCATCGACTCTCTGACTGTCAACAACTTATTGGAGTTGATCTGACAAATGTCAGATCCTTAAAGAGGATCTTAACCACAGCAACAAATAAAAAATATGAACGAATAATCTATTACTTTTAAGAGATCGTTGGATTCATTGAACCTCTGAATATGGAATTTGATATTAAGAATTTCGCCAAAAAAACTCATAAAATAGCATTTACGCCAATTTTTGCGCTGAAAATATAAATCTGCACTTTACAATTTAAAACAATTTCTAATGGTGAATATTTATCAGGAAGTCTAATGTATTGGGAAACGAAGAGCCATTCTTTGAACGTTGAGATTGCCGGATATTACATCCTAGCGCAAGCAGAGTTGAAAGCAGCGGACTGCACAGCAGATGTCGTGCCTGTCGTAAGGTGGCTGGCCAAGCAGAGAAACTCCAATGGCGGATTCGTCTCCACACAGGTTAGTATTAATGATAAACACTCTGCATTCAGAGTGCAAGAAATCATATATTATATCTCTAACACTAGAAGATGAATGAGATGAGAAAATTGTAATTCCTAAAGATTGGTATGCTTTATAGATAATGAGAATGTTATACCTGAAGACCATTGCCAATTTCTTTCTTTCTTTTTTAATCTACATTTAAGCATGTTTCCAACGTAAATTACTAAGCATAGTGATCAATGAATATTAAAATTTTGAATTAATTTGAGCTCATTCATACTTTTAGCTACAGTTTACAGCTAGCAACTTACTAGCAATAATCATCAAATATTTGAATTTCGATATCGCTCTATTTTAAGAAAAAAATACCATGTCCAATTTCTCATATTTTCAAACACAGATTAGAAAACAAAATAATTGTCCATTTTCTTGTTGAACGGTAGCTATTGCCATGAAATTTAAGAAACTTTAATTTGAGAGTTTTACCATTTTTAGACTCATTTATTATTATTTTTTTTTTGTGGAGGTATTGATATATACATTAAATAAAAATGTAAATACATAGGAATATGTCAATTTTATGTAAAACAACTCAAAAATTAATGTATAAATGAAAAGAAATATACACATGAAATTATAAAAACATTTACAATATGTTCTTTTATAAATAATACCCATTGAAGGATAATGCTTAGAACATTCTTCAGTATGTTTCTCATGGGAATCTGATTATTTTCTTTCTGTTACAGGACACGGTAATTGCCTTGCAGGCATTGGCTCGCTACGAATCCCTCCAATCAGGAGATTCTCTAGACATGGGCCTCGTATTGGAAGCTGATGGATTGGTCAAGGGCTTCAAGCTGAACGAAAACAACAAACTTGTCACCCAATCTGTTCAAATACCAGAGCTACCAGCTGTAGTGGACTTGCAAGCTGTAGGAGATGGCTGTTCTTTAGTTCAAGTAAATCGTGTTGCCATAATGATTTTTTGTCTAGGAAATATAATGCAGATTTTTTTTACATTTTTTACTGTATTGTTTCGTAAAAAATACAAACAATTTTACTAGATTGTTTAACTTTCCAAGAGAAATGCAAATTGATCGAATTACGAAATTATTGCTAATTTACCAGCATACTTCCCTTTCTTTAACCCAGAATTGGTTCTACCCGTTAGCTAGAAGCAACCAAGATGGGAATCTTCAAATTTAGAAGAAGGGACAAAGCAGAAGATCCCCAGACCTACCACCTCCTTAGATACCGTAGGTAACGTAACAGTAGGAAATTATCATCATCGGGAGTTATATACTTGGTAGACTTATCGAGTTATAGTCATTATTTTGCCATTGAAAAATACTTCAAACGAGATCTGCAGTTCAAAGTGGGTTTCAGACCACCATTAATATCCATGCTCGAAAGTGGAAATTAAACTTTAAAACACTTAAGTTGAATGGCAAGCACTAACCATTTAGCATCCAATTCCAAGGCATTTTAAGATTTAGTTGACCCTTTTGTGCTTTATTAAGTCCTTTCAGCTTCACTAAATCTGTTTTATTTCCGTATCAATCAGGTTTTTCCCTACAAAATCTATGATTTTTCTCACATCTATAGTAACTATAGTATGTAGAACAAATTCAAGAACAGCCTATTTAAAAATAACTATGATATTTAATATTTTTTTCTTAAAACTATTCTCTGTTTAAAGCTAATTTAAAATCACCACTGTAAGGCTTCCCATGACCTATGCTATTATCATGTTCTTTGGAATGGTAGGTCCCAACTACTGCAAAACAGCTGAACATGGATGTTACCATGAATGATAGGATAAATTTTAAATCAACACTGTAGGGCTTTCCATGACCTATGCTATTATCATGTTCTTTAGAATCGTAGGTCCCAGCTACTGTAAAACAGGTGAACATGGATGTTACCATGAATGATGGGATAAATTTTAAATCAGCACTGTAGGGCTTCCCCTGACCTATGCTATTATCATGTTCTTTTGAATGATAGGTCCCAGATACTGTAAAACAGCTGAACATGAATGTTACCATGAATGATGGGCTGGGTGCTCAGAAATATTCAGGCTTACTTTACTTGCAGTATGTACATAAAACCCATTTTCTATGAAAAGTTCCCCCTGGAGGCAAGAGCGCAACAAAGGTTAAAAAAAAGGCTTAAGTAGACTTTTCTGCTGTGCCATACGAAATTAATATATAGAAGTTAATAAAAGTAAATTAATATTATTTAAACTGCTTTTATGAATATTTATGCCTTTAATAAGAGGAAGCTGAAATTTTCAGCGAAATTGGTGAAGTAACATGTGAATTTACAAAGCACATTCGCCGACCGATTGGCTGAGTGGTTAGCGTTCCTGACTCCTGAGCTGTTGGTCTCGGGTTCGAATCCCGGTTCGGACATGGATGTTTCTTTCCTTCTCTGTTCTCTCTGTCCTTTCTTCTGTGATGTTGTATGAATGTGGCTCGCCCTATAAACGGGTTTGTGGTGGTATGGCGCGGGTAACGCTACTCGCCTCCGTGACTTGGTTCACAGGTGCTCGCTGGGTAACGATAAATGAGTAGCAGTTTCTGGCCTTGTTGTGGCATAGGGTTCAGTCACCCTTGTGTGCCCGCCATTGGATAAAAAAGCACATTCATATGGATATTTTATTTTTAAAATAGCAATGTTATTTTGCAAAAAAAAAATCACCTAAAAACTGATTTAAAAAAAACATGATTTTCCTTTTTTCTATTCTCAAGTTAGAAGGAATTTAGTTACAATCATAGACGATTCAAATCAAGTATCCAGCTTTTGTATCTGGTTTCGTGTCTTATGTAAATAAGACACGAAACCAGATTCAGAAAAAATCACGATTTCACAATATTATTCATTTTAAATAACATTACGAAATCATCATTATTCTTTAATCTGATTTTTTCAAATAAACAGTATATTTTAATTTAATGGACTCTAGAATAAATTTGTGTAAAATGTCATCCTACATTGTATCCTGGCAACTTTGGCTTGATTTCTAATTAAAGTTTTTATTATTGCTTCTGAGGAATTTGCGACGTTTTTTAAAATAAAATCCTTTCTGCAGTTTTCCTTGCGGTATAACATCAAGAAAATATCCGGAAGTGACGCATTTGATCTCAGTGTGATCTCTACAAGAGAAGGTAGTTTTGATTGTAATGTGCCGAGCATCAGCATATGTATGCGGTGAGTGTAAATTTCTTTTTTATCCACTCACATTCATAAACTTAATCTATTTGGTTAAGTATTTTAAATCTTTTTTACTTGTTAAGAACACTTCAAAAATCATATGAATTGCAATATTTGTTTTTTTAAAAATTTTATGGGGTATTTTAGATGTTTTTATAAGCTACTTCAAAAACAGATTTTAATATAAATTTTAACAATAAATCACTTCAAAGAAATAGAATAATTAAAGGTTAGGTCAGGGGTTGGCTGTTGCGATACGTTTCTATATAGCTGCGCATTTCAGCCGATCGGGATCTTAAATTTTAAAAAAATCTAATTTATATAATTAGGTTTCATTTTGTAAGTTAGTTAACTTTTAATGTTAATTAAGACCTCCATCAAGTGATCAAATTGACACCAGTACTGACACATATACACAATTATCTAATACTCTCTGTATTTTCACAGCAAACAGTGAACAGCCCTATATTTTAGGCTGCCCATTGATTTCTCGCCAACTTGGCACCAGTTTGGATAATATTGAGGATGAGATTAAACATTTGTTTGTAAAATTAATGTCATTTTTAAAATTGTGTATCATTCTATAGTGTTTTAGTGCCATTTTATCCTTTCAAACACGCCCGAAAGAACGTTTGCCGACAAAAAATTTACTAATTTTCGCCAAAGGCACCCTAAAATATAATTTCAGTCCATAAGATATTATAGAAAAACATGATATTGTCAGGACTCTAATTTTATAGCTTCCTGACGAAATATGAAATGACGAAGAAAATATGATGCCTGAGTGACGTCATCCTCTATTTCTGCTTATCCGGAAACTATTATATACTTCATATACTTTAATATACTTTTAACAATGGCCTCCAAAAGTTAAGGAACAACCGGTTTTTTGTGCCTAATTTGGAACGGAATGAATGTAGAAACACTAAATTTGGATAACATGTGCACAAAACAGGTATTTATTGACTGCAACATAGAAGTTTACATAAGAAAAAAGCAAAAGGATTTATAACAAAAAAATGCAATCTCGCTGGAAAAGTCCATTTTTGGAAAAAAGAATAATCACAGTTTTATGTGGTAAAATGTAATAGATTCATAACAAAAATGAGTTTTAATAAGCGATATGCCCACCCCTAGCTTGCATGCATATGCGGCATCGACTTTCCATGCTGTCAATCAAGTTGTCGGTTACCGAAATGGGAAGCGAACAGACACGGAGTAAGCTTTGTTCCAGCTCTCCTAAAGACCTTGGAGGAGGATTTAAAGCAGCAACCTGTCTACCAAGATAGTCCCACACATGTTCTATTGGATTCAGGTCTGGAGATCGATTTGGTCATTCTATTCGCTCCAAACCAAGATCCTCAAGATATTCCTCAACAACTACAGCTCGGTGAACTTGTGTGTTATCATCCATCAGAATGAAATCATTGCCAATTACACCGGCATATGGGCGGACATATGGATCAAGGATCTCATCCCAATATCTCACGCCTGTCACAGTTCTTCCGTGGAGCACATGCAGGTCAGTGTGACCACTGACTGAGATACTTGCCCAAACCATTATTCAACCGCCGCATTAACTGTCTCTTTACATAATGTTGGATTGGTGGTATCTGGTGTTTTGTTCCCTCCAGACAGAAGACGTCCTGAATCACTCTCCAATGTGAATCTGGACTCGTCTGTGAAGAGTACAGAAGCCCATTGCTGTTTGGTCCAGGAAACGTGTTCTCTTGCCCAAGATAAGCGAGCCCTTCTTTGTCGTCCGGTGAGGGGTACTCACACAACTGGTCACCTTACATAGAGATCTGCATGGTGAAGACTCCTTCGTACCGTAGTATCAGATATTCTTCTCCCCGATGCTACAGAGAGGTCTGCAATAAGTTGTGGAACAGAAATTCTTCTTCTCCTTCGGACCGAAAGAGCTATAAAACGGTCTTCTGCAGGTGTTTTAACTGGTGATCGGCCTGGAACATGTCTTCTGGATACAGAAGCTTCAGTTTGATATTGAATCCAGAGACGGTGGACCATACTGCGAGACATATTAAGGCGTCTAGCAGCATCAGCCTGTGATAACCCCATGTTTATCCATCCGACCGATCGCTATCTTAACGAATCGGGCAAACGGCTTCTCTCAGACATTGCGGGACCCCACTACCTACTGTGAAGGAACAAAAGCTGTAAATCAACAAAAGTTACACGCGTAATTAAGAAAGGCTTTTATATATATATATATATATATATATATATATATATATATATATATATATATATATATATATATATATATATATATATATATATATATATATATATATATATATATATATATATATATATATATATATACACTACTGGCCATTAAAATTGCTACACCAGGAAATCAGCACACCACATACGTGAAATTTGCATGACAGGTAGAACTTGGTGTGATATGCAAATGATTAGATTTTCAGCGTATTCATAGAAAGCAGGCGACAGTAGCGACATTTACAATGTGTATAAAACCAGAGATTTGACAGCAGTTTTCTCATACTCAATTTCCGTTTCAACGTTGTTTTCGGTAAAGAAAGTTGTTGTAATGCCTCGTGTAAGAAGAAGAAATGCCTATCAGCACGTGTCTGACTTTGATCGAGGAAGGATTATAGCCTACCGAGATTGCGGTTTATCGTACCGCAATATTGCTGCTTGCGTCGGTCGAAACCCCATGACTGTTAGCAGAATATGGAATCGATGGGTTCAGGACAATCATATGGAACGTGATGCAGGATCTCAGCTATCCTCCATCACTAAGAGCAGAGAAGACAGACATCTTATCCGCATGGTCACAAGGGATCGTACAGCCACGTCACGAACCCTGAGTCGAGAAATGGGGTCATTTGCAAGGCAACGAGTTTCTGTTTGAACAGTTCGACGACCATTGCAGCAGCATGGATTGTTTGCACGGCGACCATGGCTTCGGCTACCATTGACGCTGCGTCACAGACAGGAGGGCCTTCAATGGTGTGATCAGCGACGAATCTGGACGCGGGAATGGCATCGCATCATCTTTACAGATGGATTTCGGTTCTGTATACAGGACCATGATGGCCGCATTCGTGTTTGGAGGCATCGTGGAGAACGCACATTGCCAGCTTGCATTGGGCATCGCCATACTGGCCCATCTGCTGGAGTGATGGTATGGGGTGCCATAGGATAAACGTTTCGATCACCTCTTGTTCGCACTACCAGCACTTTGAACAGCAACCATTACATTTCCGATGTGTTAAGGCCCATGGCTTTGCCCTATCTTCGAGGCTTCCCTAATGCTTTGTTTCTACAGGATAATGCACGACCGCATGTTGCCCGTACTGTTCTGAACTTCCTTGATACAGAACAGGTTCGACTGTTACCCAGGCCAGCACGTTCTCCTGATCTGTCACCAATTGAGAACGTGTGGTCAATGGTTGCCGAGCGATTGGCACGCCATCACTCACCATCCACTACTGTCGATAAACTGTGGCATAGTGTTGAAGCTGCATGGACTGAGATCCCCGTACATGCCATACAATCTCTGTTTGACTTCATGCCTAGGCGGATAAATGCTGTTATTGCAGCCAGAGGTGGCTGCTCTGAGTACTGACTTCTCAAGATCTATACATCCTAATTTCCTGTAAATCTAATCACTTGTTCTTTCCACTATAATGTAAGTGTCCAATAAATATCGTTCTGTTATTTGCATTCCTTCTTGGTGTAGTAATTTTAATGGCCAGTAGTATATATATATATATATATATATATATATATATATATATATATATATAGA